>NAGG01001093.1:0-30446 GCA_003031705.1 Calonectria naviculata
GCTTTGCAGGTGTGTCCAAGCCGGCGGGGGGGGGGAAGACAAAGTATATCGTCCAAGCGAAGATGTAGTCACAAACAGGCCAGTCGGCCAGCCAAGCGGATCAGGAAACAGGTGCAGGCATGCAGACACAGGCAGAGACACCTGGGGAGGCTTTGAAAAATTAGTCTCGAGGCAAATGAGCGAGAATGAACCTCGACTAGTGAAGCTCCGTTCAGGTACCTACACCGATACCCCGCCAGTCATTGCGGCACGTACGCTCCAAGTGGGGGAGGCGATTTGGGCCAGCCCACAGGTACCAGGCCCCTGGGGCCGCGGCGGTTAATACTCGGGAGAGGGGCTGCTCTGCAGTGAGATGGGTGATGATTGAGGGCTGGTTGACGATATGAAAGGCATCAAGCAAGGCACAGCGACATGACTCTGTCTGTTAATCATGGTTGCATTTCTTCGTATACTGCAATCAAGGCTATGCGTACAGGTAAAAAGCTAACGTAAAAGAAAAAAAAGTAAACCAAACGGGACGAAAACCAACAGGATCCACGGTACAAAGATTCATACATCTCCATTCCCCCATCACCACATCTACTGATCCCCACGTCATCGTCATCATCGTCACCTCACCCGGGCAATCACGCTCCCTCCCCCAGGCTCCGCAGCCTGGCCAGCACCTCGCCCGTCAGGTCCTCCTCGGTCCTCACAAACGGCGCCTTGTACCGCCTGCAGACGGCCTCCACGTACCCTTGCTTGCTGTACCCGTCCACGGCGCACGCAATCAGCTTGCCCGTCCGCGACGCCATGCCCAGCTCGGCCAGGCTGACGGGCGCCGCCGTGACGCCGTGGAACAGCACCACGACGATGTCGGCCTCGTCCTGCCGGTCCAGCTCCCACTGGACCTGCTCCGCCCAGCGCTCATCCGACGAGTCCTCGCGCCACGTCGAGTCCCAGTCGTCGCGCTTGGGGTTGAAGATGGTGACGGCGTGGCCCGCGAGCGCCTTGCAGAGCTCGGCCCGCCAGTCGAGACCCCCCGTCAGGCTGGTCGTCCCCGCGAGGAAGACGGACTGCTGGTATATTGCTTTCTGCCGGGCGGGGGCGCGGATGATTTGTGCCATTGGCTCGTTGAACGTCGCTGCTGTGCCTTGTTTTTTTTTGGTTTCTATTTCTGCTTATCGGGAGATGGCTCTTTTGCTTGCTTTGCTTGCTTGTTTGTTTGAATACCCCAAAAGTCTGATGCGGGAGCGTACGTCCGCAGTCGCATTTTACAATTGCTCAACTCTGCCGGCCGCGTTCCTGATTGGCTGTCGAGCACTTTCAATCGCAGACACCCAGCTGTGCGACCCGGGCCATCGCATTTGCTTCATTTGTTCGCGGGCGCCTGCGTATGTGTCGTTGCAGTTGCTGAAATGACTCTGTAGCCGGGCAAACTGTTTGTAGTCTTGCTTTGTAGAAATGTCCTGTGATGCCTCCCAATCCATCGCCGGTTGTCTCCTACTTCTTCCCCCATCCAGTTCAGAGGACGAGACCACGAGTGTCGAGTCACACTTCCATCTCTTTAATGCTTCTTCTTCTTGGTCATTGTTTGCAACCGTGAAGCATCTCGTTGGTCAACCTGTGACACCAAGCCCATCAGGCTTCGACAGTGAATCACCAGATACATCAGAACAACGCAGTCTAGATTGTTGCAACGTACCAATTCTCCGATTCGCACTCGCTACAAAAAATGACTTTATGTTTGCCTTTGCACACCCCGCTGCCCGGCCTTGTGGACGACCCAGAATTGGGATTAAACCACGCCTTCTCCTCGCTCTACGGCTATTCCCACTTCAAAGCTCGACGCTGCACATCATCCGGGAAACGAAAAATGAGCGAATCCATCAAGAAGTGGCAAAGGGAGGCCATCGACAACGGCCGCAAGCCCCTGCCGGACGCCCCTGGCCAGCGCCCTTGGTTGACCCAAGAACAAGAGACGCCCACCGTTTCCAAAAAGTCTCTTGCGCGATCAAAGGTTTCGAATAAGGTGTGCCATCTCAAACTCTCAAACGTCCATCTTCCATTGGTCCTAACCTTTTTCACGTAGAGATCCGCCCGGAATCCTCCAGCGGTGCCTGCCAAGGCCACCACCAAACCGCACCGAATCACACAGTACAATTACATGCACTGGACAGGGTCGCAGCTCAATCTTTTGATAGACCTTCGAGCTCAGGGCCTCAGTTGGTCTGATATTCAGGTGCCCACGACTCTCCCTTCCCCCATTTTTGCTTGTTGCTTCACTGATTGCCAACACTCGGTTACTTACAGGAACATTTCCCCTTTCGAACCGAAGATGCGGTAAAGCAGAAATGGTTCAAGGAACGACAACGCCGGCGCCTCAACGAGAGCCAGGGCGACGACTCATCGGGAGAATATGTAGAAGATTAAAGTTTGGGTTTTGTTAGCGGTGTTGGCCGTTTTGGGAAACATGTTGAGAGAATCTTGTCGGTGTTGTTAGTGTACTCTTGAATACCATCGGCAAGCATAGGTGTGGTTTCTGATGATAGCTTCTCGATCTGATCACACCATTGGAATCAAAAGTTCTTTTTTTTACTAAGATTTCATTAATTCGAGCCCGATGTATGAACAAGAGCGCAGGAGAATGGCATGTGTTGTGATCAATATTTGGCGCGGTGCAGCCTACCCTACAGCGCTGCGCCATGCTTCGATTTGCCAACAATCGCGAGAGCCTGCATCACAGCATTGGAACCTCAGAAACCTGATTTTTGAGGGCCTGCAAATGGATTTTTCATTAATGATCGTTTATTTCCTTCAAACCCTTTTTAGTCCCTCCTTATCTCCTTGTAGCCATCTCAGGTCCTGACCTTGCTCATTGGTTGAAACACGCCTTAAGCGCCAGGCCCCAGCCATGACCGTCCTCAATTGAGTTCATCAACCAACCTCCCATCATCACCGCTCTCATCGAACCATCCATCCCCTACAGTACAGTGAAAATGCAGCTCCCACACCCAAATTCCGATGATAAAAAGTGCCACAAGCCCCGAATCATTTATTACCACCAGACACAGTACTCCAAGGATGAATACGTCTCCATCCTCCCCGCCCTCAAGCCATCAGCCGGTGTGACGCACGTCATCGTCGCCGCCATTCATCTCAACGCGCCTGACAGAATCACTTTGAACGATGACTTGTACGACTCAAAGAAGTTTGATGTCCTGTGGAAGGAGGTCCGCCAGCTCCAGGCCGCCGGCGTCAAGGTGCTCGGCATGCTCGGTGGTGCCGCCCAAGGCTCCTACATGCGTCTGGATGGCACCCTCGCCGGCTTTCATAAATACTACCAGCCACTAAGGAGAATGATTGCGTGGGCTGGGTTTGACGGGCTGGACCTAGATATCGAAGAGGCCATGTCGCTCCCCGGTGTCATTCGCCTTGTTGACCATCTCAAAGCCGACTTTGGCCAGTCCTTTCTCATCACATTTGCTCCTGTCGCAACCGCCTTGCTCAACCAGCAGAACCTGGGCGGCTTCAACATGGATGACTTGGAGAAGGCAATGGGCTCACGCATAGCTTGGTATAATACACAGTTCTACAATGGCTGGGGTGATATGAGCAAGCCGACCGGCTACGAGTCCATGATTTTGCGGGGTTGGCCCCAGGAGAAGGTTGTCGTCGGCCTGGTGACTAACCCCAAGAACGGCGGCGGCTGGATCAAGGACGACCAGCTGAAGGCCTGCCTGAAGGCGCTACTGGCCAAGTATCCTCACATCGGCGGCGTGTCGGGCTGGGAGTACTTCAACGCCATCACCGCGGGCCACTCCAAGGAGGGAAGCCCCTGGAAATGGGCCGAGATGATGAATGAATTATTGAACCCGGGTTCCAAGAATTAGATTGACGGATATGGATGATCCGTCGCTGTGGCTGCACGGGCGTCGAGTGGATTAGCTTGATTATAGTTTTGCGCATACCTGTTCCGTCGGATGGCGACTCTAGATCCCAAGACAAGGAACTTTTTATTGCATCCGGGGTAGTAGAAGGCCTCAATATTTCCGTATTCGCGTTCCATTAACTCGATTGCCGTGCTCTTACCCACTTGAGATGCCTGTAAGGGAAACCCGAGCTGGGATTCCGGGTACGCGGATGTAGGATCCCGCAAGACTCGAGTTGCGACTCTGACAGTTGACGAGAGATGGCTTCATGGGGCTTCTACAACCTTCTCTAGCCTCGTAATCGACTGCCCCTGATCAGCATGGTGTCCTAGTCTGGATGCCTCGCTCAGCTAGGACCATCTGAGACCATTGCCTTGTGTCTGCCGCCTCACTTGCGAGCCTCTCCACTCACACCTGGGCTTGTCAAGGACGACTCTGATACGTCGGGCCCCAGCCCGTGTCTCGGTATGTCAGAGCCTTCATGTATCTCTCCTGCGAGTTGACATGTATGGAAATTGCACTGCACGGCAGCTTCTCACCGGAGGGGCGGCGACGGGCACCCTGCGTCAGCCTCTGCAATCTCCTCCTGATGGGTACATGGAGGGCGAGGAGGGAAGAAGAAATTTACACCATGTCATGAATACAGCATGCCAAGGCCGCTGGAGGGTGGAAAACTTTTCTCGATGTGCAAGCTGGACGTGGTCTCCTCCTGGTCGCATAACGGGCCGCGTGAACTAACCTCGAGGGGAGACAACGTCAAACTCCGCGCATGCAAGGCGCGACAACGAAGCCCGGACACGTATTGGTGTTGTGGAAAGAGGAAACAACCGCCGGATGGCGGAGAGGTGCGCTGTGGTTCAGGACTCTAATGACCCCCACACTTTGCACATGCGCTCGTGGCGTGCGAAATCTTTACTAGGCTCTCTCCGGGGCGAGATATCCGCCTGCCGAATGCTTCAGCCTTGCTTGCCGAGTGAGTCTAGAAGGAGAGCAGTGGCTATTTCTGGCAGTGGGGGTGCTGGCTTGCGCGCGGCGTGGAGAAGGGGGCCTCTCGCTTCTCGATTCGCGATCAAAACTAGATCGGACGCTCAACGCTCTGCGATTGCTGATGCCGACACCCTGACGCTCTCCAAAGTCAATTAGGGAATAAGCCTATCACATCTGGCATGAGGGAATCGCCAGAGGGCCGCCCCGATGGCCACCTTAAGTTTTCGGCCCGGTGCATAATGCATCATGTCGTGCCATCCAACTCAACATTCTACGGACAAACCGGACCGGGGATGCTCTCTTTTTTTTGTGACAGAATTTTGCCAGATCCTCCCAAGATTAACTTACGCCGTAGTCGGGTCACCTGGCCGCGTTCGTACTAAATGGGCCGCTGAAATTGGCCTACACAGGGGGGGGGGATGGGCTGATCTGCGTCACACACTCAACACCTCAAGGCGACAGCAGCCGCCATTCACTGGAAGAACCCACTAGAAACAGGCGCTCGTCGAATGGAGAAGGGCATACGGTCGCTTTAGCGCCACTCTGGATGATTAGGGTGGTGTGGTGGAGCAGTCATTCGTCTCCCCAATGGCGGAGGGCGGAACACGAGGAGGGACTCCGTCCTGTGTAACCAGAGGATCCCCCTCCTCCGGGGAGCCAGCGGGCCAGGGAACTGCGCAATGAAGGGACGAAGGCCACTGGTGGTCTTAAATGGCATTATGGGCCGAGTTGCATCGGAGTGGTCCTTCGCGGAGCCCGGTTTGACTCCCCGGTCCAGCTGTTGGGCTTCTGGGGAGCCTCATGGGTCCCAACCGCGGCGTTAGACAGGCAGGCATTATTAGCAGACGCTGCTAAATTACCACTGACGGACCCATCTGCGAAAAAGGAAGACTTCTAGCTGGCACCTTCGCTGGGGGGAGGATCTGAGACACGGGAATACCTGACCACGATTGCGGCAGTGGAGGGTTAAGGCCGCGCTGATCGAGATTCGTCGACAGGGACCGTTGGGCATACGGCAGAGACGGCTGCACTGGCCAAGTTAGTTGCAGCAGAACGCTTCTGAAATGGACCGGTCGCAGTCGAAGAGGCCCTTCATCAGGGGGCCAGACTTGAATGCGACCTGATGGGTATCGCAGTCCCCTCCCTCTCTCCCTGAACGCTGGCCTCACGATTTTGTCCCCGAGAGTGCGATAAGGATCCCATTCTGGGCAATTGTTTTGTTTTGGTGTGCCATTGACGTGTTCGGTGTAAGAGTGTCTCGCACGTACTCACATACCTGAATCAAAGCACTAAGCCGCAAACGTCGCCCGGGGACTCGATGGTGACATTCCGACTCTGAGCAGCTGGCGATGAATGGATTGAATCTGGAGACAATTTGATGGAAAGAATTGGATAAAAAGATCCTCTGCAATGCAGTCGTGATCATTGAAAATGTCTTTTGTCTTCTACCGTTCCTGACGCGAAAGGGTTGCCAACCATCTCGTGGTTTGTCGCGCGGGACGGAAGGTTTTCAGTCCACCAGCCCGCCGAGACAAGCCATCCTTGCTGTACATGGTCATTTGGACGACCGGGAAGAACACAAAATCCTGCTTCCAGTCTCACATCCCCTCTTCGGGGGCCGCGTAATATCCTATCATCGAAGTAGGGCGGGATGCGTGATGCCCAAAGGTCCCCTCCCTCCCGACGGCCAAGATGGGCGGGCTTGCAGAAATCTTTCTCCTTGCATCATTGCGGGATGCTCTCAATGGCCTGGAGCCGTAAGAGGCTGCGGCAGTGTGGCGCCGGGAAGTGCTGGGGGAGCAGCCTAAAATCAGGTGTCTCCCTTCCCCACATGTAACTGCTGTTGGCCAGCTTTGACAACCAAGCCCAAGTTTTGACGGCGTGCTCGGCATCCTTCCGCGGGGGGGGCTTCGGTCGTCGTTGCTCCCGATCAAAGCCATCCGCAATTGCAATCTCTCAGCTGTCTCGCGCTCGAGAGCTGATAGGGTCGATGCGTGCGAACGGCGGGCTCGTGGGGAGCTGGATCCTCTGGGCACGAGGCGCTAAACTTCGTGGCCGTCGTTGTGGGTGTGTCACGGGCTGGGATATGGCTGCTAGTGAGGCTTCCGGGGCCGGCAAAGCTCACAAGAAGCAGTGCGGGCTGCTGCTCTGGTGGTTGACACACTCAAATTCCAGCACCGAGTCTCTGCGCCCACCCCTGAGCTGTCCCCGGGGCGGCTCTTTTTCTCTCTGCTCACTCCCCCAAGGCCCTGGTGTTTAATAATTAGTGCCCGTCGCATGCTCTGTTTCTTCCTTCTAGCCGCCGCTTGGCTGTGTGTCCTTGCTCTTTCCCCCCTCCCACGTCCATCTCCTCCCCTCTTTTCTCTTCTCTCATCTCTTCTCTCCCCAATCGCTCATCTTCTGCCCATGGGTCTAGATGTTGTGGCTGGCTGTACCTGAATGCGCCCTGTAACCACCGGCGACAATGATCCCCGTCTATCATGTTCCCTCTCCCGTGGGGGTGCTGTACCCGTCCCAGTACTCGTACCCGACGACCAGCCCAACGCCGGATGGGCCTGGGTGAGCCACAGTGATGGCCGTCTCGATGAATGTATGGCGGCATTGAAATAGGATGACCACCTCCAGGCCTTTCCAAGAGTTGGGAAATCTCAAAGACTGCAACCAAGCTTCCTCTCCTGGCTCAGACCTCACATCGTTACCATTCGTGGAGTCACCAACTGCGAGCAGCGAACCTCAGCGGCGCTGTCAATCATGACTTCTTCAATGTCCATTTCGTGCAGTGATGGATCTGTATCCGAGTAAGTCTGGGAAACGTCCTCGCTGACGCTCTGCGTACCTTTGTGTGTTGGGCTCTATCGTCCTGTTGCTAATCTTGAACAGTAGAACTCGAAGCAGTGCCTCCATCGACTCTCAAGAATACGAACCTCGGGACTACGCCCCCCGGTTTGCGTTGAATCGTTGGCTCTACGACTTTAACGTCCCAATCAACCACCGACTGTGCAATCCTCACCGAGATCCCTCCTTTGCGCTGTTCGTTTGGAAACAACATGGGGCCCCTGTGTTTGGGGCGCCCAGTTTGATAACTCAGCCTATCAGACATGACCTCGAATCGGACACCCAGGCCACTCTGCTT
The DNA here is from genome assembly GCA_003031705.1 of Calonectria naviculata. Taxonomy (NCBI): domain Eukaryota; kingdom Fungi; phylum Ascomycota; class Sordariomycetes; order Hypocreales; family Nectriaceae; genus Calonectria; species Calonectria naviculata. The sequence goes on from NAGG01001093.1 coordinate 8,032, forward strand.
TTGGGGATTGGAGCACAATTCGATTGATTCCATACGTGGATCGATGAAGTGTTCCAACACTGAACTGGCGTATCCTTGGAGCTTGTTTCGAGCTTCTGATAATTTCAACTTGTCGATAGAACAATCCTAAATGCGGCCAGGTAAACGACGGCTGTTTAAAAGTTTCAGTATCATTCTTTTCTCCGTATCGAATTGCGCGCCACTCACAAAAACCTTGCGTTGGAAGCTTCGATACTTTGGGCACGGGGCTGTTGTCGCTATTTCATTCAAAGCCTGTCCTTTCGTCGTTTGAGAGCTTCCTTTGTCACTTGTCCTTCCTCTTAGCTGAGTTTGGAAATTATGGGGGAACATTGGGAAGCAGCTCTCGCGTGAGTCAGGCTATAAGAATATAGGGAACACAGTTATATTAACTTGGCGATTCCCTCAGATCAAACACCTTGGCGGGAACATTGCCCTTTAGCATAATAAGTTGGTGGAAAGTCCTTTGTTTTACCAAGGAATACAGGACTTGCGAGAAATTAGGAAAAAAGATAGAGGTGTTACGCACATGTGATCCTTTCAAAACTTGCAAGTACCGGTGGATTCGTGATTGTTCCCAATCATCTATTTTGACGTTGGCATTATTTTCAATACATTCGAGCATTCTTTTCATTGGAAGCATCGACGCTTTCTCAAACCCTCTTTAAAGACCAAGATCAGGTTGAACAAAACGGGCTTCTTTTCGTTTCTGATTTCCCCAGAATCTGACCGGATTTTGTACGGAGATAAAAAGGCATCGCAACAATAAAATCCTGTCCACGTCAATCGGCATCAATCGTGCATTTACGATGGGCCAATACGGCGGCAGTTTAGCGTGGGGGCTTTTGGGTCATTGCTACAAGGCGCGCCGTGATCAAGGTACCATACAAAATGAATGCATCTCCGGCTAGCTGCTTTACATTGGAAGTAATTCGACTTTATCTTTCCAATTTCCGTATTTCCTTATTGCAGTATCTCGCATAATACACCATAAAATATTAATTATTCCTTTCATAAATATTTTGGCTTGCCCTATCGTATTTGTTGGAGCCATGCAGTAATGGATGATACGACTTCTCGCCTCTGTGGGCTGGCGATCAGCCCCATGAAGGCAATAGCCGCAATGCCGAAACCCCAATTTGCAAAAGAACTGATAGTCCTTAGATCGTTGCCGTCTCTGTCAAATGGAACGTTGGATGAGGGAGATATCATCTTGGTCTTCGCTGGCGTATATGGTGGGTAGCGTACATCCATCAATACCTCCATCCAATTGGGAAGCGCATGAGAGCAAGTTCGAAGATGAGAGAATGCTAGCATTCCGTAGTGTCCATGATAGTAACCCATTCCTGAATGCCCCGTGCCGCCAAAAGGTGCATCGTTGGTATAGGCGTGGATAACGGTGTCGTTGAAGGTGACGCCGCCCGAGGCCGTCTCGTTGAGGATGCGATCTTTTTCAGATTTATCATTTGTGAAGGCGTAGATGGCCAATGGATGTTCCATGCTACGCGTGAAATTGATGGCGGTATCGAGATCTGCATCAATGATGGGGAGAATGGGGCCAAAAAGCTCTTCGGTGAGGAGGGAGTCACCTGGTTTGACTCCGACGACGATGGTAGGAGCAAAGTATCGGGTTGCTGCGTCGCGCTCACCGCCGTACACCACCTTTCCGGATGACTTCTCTAGTAGATCCTCCAGGCGTTCAAAGTTGCGATCATTGATTATATGTGTGTAGTACTCAGGCCGCTCGTTTTTACCGCCCTTGAAGATGTCAAAGTACTTAATCAGTTTGGCCACCAGCGCGTCCCGCACATCGGGATGAACCAAGACGTGATTGGCATTTAGACAAATCTATATCCGCAATGTCAGTGACAGTCGATAGATGTTGCAACTTCGCAACCTACCTGCCCGGCATTCATGAACTTGATGCTGGCAATGCGCTTGGCTGCGAGGTCGATGTTGGCTGTGTTAGCTACAATTGCTGGTCCCTGGCCTCCTAATTCGAGAGTCACCGGCGTGAGATTCTTGGCAGCAGCAGCATGGATAATTTTGGCCACCTTGGAAGATCCGGTATAAAACATGTGGTCGAATCGCTGATCGAGGATGTGCTTCATCTCACTCGGCCCGGCGCTGATGCATCGGATGGCTGATTGATCCAGATATTTGGGGATTATCTCCATGAACAGATCCTGACATGCAACGGCAACATCTGAGGGCTTCAATATCATCGCGCAACCAGCCGCGATGGCTGCTACCATGGGCTGGAGAAACAGTATGATCGGGAAGTTCCAAGGGCCGATAATGATTGTGACGCCCAGTGGTTCTTTTCGTACTGTTGTATTGGTAAGAAAGTTGAGCATACTCGTTCTTGCAGGCTTCTCGTCCTGTGTCCATTCGTCCAGCTTTTTGATTGTCTCCAGAATGTCCGTCTGAAGGGCTCCGATGTCCCCAATCATTGACTCGTGGGCGCTCTTGTGCAGATCGGCATAAACGGCAGCAAGCAGTCGGTCCTTGTTGTCTTCAATCATCCACCAAGCACGCTTCAGCTGTCGCCGTCTCCATTCTTTATCCTTTGTGATTCCAGAAGCAAATGCCGCCCGCACATCACGGTAAGCCTAGCAGCCATTAGCAACGACGTCTTGGGTGCACTCGCGGAGAGCTTGCCTCGTCAAACTCGGCCTGAGTACTGAAAGCCATGATTAGTAGCCAGCCAGAAAAATATGTTGTCCCGCCTATGGCATCTATGCCGCAGGACTGCCAGTCTGGGGCCAGCTCTCATTATATTTCGCAATTGAGCCAGCACTCGGCATTGCGTGCGTGGAACCTCAATGTGATGGCTTGGAAACCCCATGCTGGGATTACGTAGCCGTCCCCGGTGAAGAGGTGATGCTTTGACTTTTCCGGGATGACGGCAACCGAAATGCACATCCAACTCAACCCGTATTGTTGTCGAGCGATTTGGGCGAGTCAGCGCCCGCGTATCCACAATTTGTGCAGGGTTTGGGATATCTACAACCCGTAAATGGAGGTTTTGGGGAGACACGACCAACCATATCTCCAGAATAATGTCAGTGCTGTATGTGATATTCATTCACCCCATCTTCCGTCCCTAGATTAGATCACAAATCAGTCGTGCGGGCCATATTTCGCTTTTTTTCGTATGTGACATTGCCGTGTTCGTAACAGCCCAGTTGTAAGGCTGTGTAAATACACTAGGTGAAAGGGAACGGGAACGGGTCATCTGTGTGGAACAAGGTAACCGAATAACGGCAGTCCGGATAAGTAGTTAGTATAGATCTAGCACCGGTGAGTTTTGCTTGGTGCTCATTACATCATGAGTGATGAGAAACCAGTTGCCAGAGGTGTGCATGTGTGACTCGGCACGACTCAGCGTGATTCAGCGCGGGCACTGCTCCGCTTGCTGTCCCCCAAGTGCCGCGAGTGACTATCCCAATTTTGGAAGATGGTCGTGGGGTTTGTGCAGCCAGGATGCCTTTTGGCAATCCGTGCACTTTATGTACGTGTGCATATGCACCACCTCGGTCAGCGGAGCCCGCCACGGACGAAATACAATTGGCCGCGTATGCTCTTGGCACTTCATTCGCAGTCTGTACACAGGCTATCCTGGTTTGACGTCACGTGTTGCAGCTGGAGGCAATGAATCAGTGGTTTTAAGGTTGGGGATGTGGAGATCGCGGACTGTCGGGGAGTTTCTAACGGTAATTAAAATATCCCTTGGATACAACGGATGTGGGGTGGTCCGAGGCACTGGGCTTTACGAAAAACCCGAAGATCTCTATATGAGAAAGAGAGATGCTGGGAGATTATATATACATTGTAGTTGAGATCTGTAATCTACTGCCATAGTGCAAGATCATTTGAGAATACTTTGTTCTGACTGGGCCACGGCTTCAGGCATACTCATTTCAACATGGTTACCTTGGATGACGTTGTCTCCCTTTTGTACAAGACGCTGCTCAACCCAGCAGTCACTATTCCGGCATTGGTAGCGCTTATATTTGCATAACGTCAAGTGAAATATATTTTTAACTGTTTGCAGGCAGGATACGTACTTAAGAACCCCGAACAACTCGACGTAGTGCTACGCGGAGCCGAGTCAAACTATTTGCCGTTGGTATCAGCCAGTCCTCTGGTAGCCAAGTCGCTCTATGCTATTCTGGGAGGTCTGGCTCTTCGCTTACAGGGCTATCTCTCATGGAGGGCGTTGAACAATGGAGTGACAGATAAATACGACTGGCCAAACGAGATTGTCGTAGTCACAGGAGGTGCTGGCGGTATTGGTGGAGAGATTGTTAAGCAGCTGGCCGCAAAAGGAACGAGGATCGCGGTTTTAGATGTGCTTCCTCTAAGCTACACCAAGTGTGAGTGGATTGATCCTCATCAGATAGCGGCAAAACGTGTTTTGTGGTTTGTGAGTGCCTGCACTGCAGCTATGCTGACTTTTCACAGCTGATAACGTCGAATACTTCAAATGTGACTTGACCGATACCAATAGCCTGCACGAGTCAGCCGAAAAGATTAGGGCTAAATGGGGTCACCCGACTGTTCTATGTGCGATTGCTGGCATTGTTCGAGCCAAGCCGCTGCTTGGTACGTTTGATTATAACTGAAGGACCTGAGATTCCGTGCTAATGGCTCTGAGTCCTCAGAGACAACTAAACGTGATCTGGACTTGTAAGTGCCAAACTATTCTGCAAGGAACCGGTACTGACCACTGGATTAGAACGTTTGGAGTCAACACCATCGGATTGGCCATGTGCTACAAAGAATTCGTCCCGGCCATGGTCAAGGCAAACCATGGCCACGTGTTGACAATGGCCTCAGCCTGTGAGACATTACCTGAATCTTAACCATGATTTATTCATTAATATTTATTGTAGCTGGATACGTTGCGGCCTGCAGAATGGCCGACTACGCTGCTTCCAAGAGCGCGGCGCTGGCAATTCATGAGGGACTTCGTACCGAGCTGAAGCACATCTACAAGGCACCCAAAGTCCGCTGCACCGTTGTTTGCCCCGGGCTCGTAGGGACCAAAATGTTTACCGGGCTTCAGACGCCGTTTCATTTTATGATGCCTATTTTGACACCTGAACAGGTGGCGAGCGCATCTGTTGCCGCATTGGAGGCTGGGGAGTCAAGATGCATTGACTTGCCTTTCCTTAGCAGGCTGATTCCCTTACTGAGAGCCTTTCCTTCATACTTTATGGTCGGGATGCAGGATGCGGGCGGTGAAAGCATGGATAATTTTAACGGACGCAAAGCACTCGACTAGGGAGTGTTGAGCGTAAATATAGTTCGGACTGGATTCTTAGTATCACAATAGCCAGCTGAAAGGAATATGCGATGAAGTCCTTCACGTTCACATCTATCAATAGAACAGATCGCGAACGGAGTAACGCTGACTGAGAATGCTGACTACCTTGATGACTACGTATGATTTACTTGTGTACCGCGTCTCACTAACAACAAACCTCTCGCATACGTGGGGCATTTTAATTGGCAGTGTTGATGGTTTAGACTTGAGACTTGCATATGTTCCATAGGTGCTCAGACATTTGCTTCTGATGGGACTGTAGTATCATATTGGGACGTGAGGAGGAGATTCTGATTGGTGGCGTCAACATGTATCCTGCTCACATGCACGTTAGCCTCGGCAATCCGAATTATGACAAAAATCCCTTAATTCCATGGCATACTAATTGGCGATTACTTATAATTACGATTTGCGGAAGGTGGATTCCCGATCGTCTCGGAGAGATTACGAATTTCGCCTGATTGCAAGACTCGGCACGAGAGCAAACCAATATCCAAAGGCTTAGTATACATGTCAGCGCGACTTGATTCGATGTTGTAGTATTATCCTTCCTTGTACTAACACAGAATAGGAGGTATCTGCCGCCATGACAGAAAATATTTGCTCTGGTCTCGTCGCACCACATGCTCGCATTGGGATGTTCATGCATAATATGACGTAGGCCATGCCTTAAAGTTGCCGAATGTCTCACTTGTGGAATCATTTATTGGATAAATGTCCCCATTTACATGATACTGCATGAAGCCAGTCGAATGCGCGCCATTTTCCCAAGTGCGGAGTCGACCTTGAGGGTTCCACTTCAGTTCTGGTATAAGTACAACGAATCTCTCGCTCTACTCAGTCAGCATGCTTGAGATCCCTTACAGGATATCTAACTAAAACTTATCAGAACTTTCCGTAGTCAGAATGGGCGATTTATCTGTGTCTTGGGAACAAAGGGCTGCTGAGAAACGCGCCCGGTGCGCAGATGCGATTCCCAACAAATGGAAGGTTCCGGCTTCTATTCTAGATGAGCTCACTACTCCATGGGAAACCTCTAAAAACAACCTTATTGAATTGGATATAGTCCGTCGATCCAAGATTTTGACAGAAAAGGAGCTGGAGATTACAGAGTCTTACAGCGTAGCTGAGCTATTGAGGGCTCTAGCCAGTGGCGACCTTTCGGCTGTGGAGGTGACGGTCGCCTACTCGAAGCGAGCCGCGATTGCCCAGCAATTGGTATGGACATGAAACTGATTAAATATATAGTGCCTAACAGGTTTACAGACTGGTTGTCTCACTGAGACTTTCTTTGACCGGGCCCTGGAGAGAGCGCAATACCTGGATGATCTCAAGAGCAAGGGCCAGCTGGCCGGTCCTTTTCATGGACTCCCTATTAGCCTGAAGGACACGTATTGCCTCAAAGGAATACAGTCAACGTTGGGCATGGTCAAATTACTGGATAATACCGCCAATGAGAATTCAGCTGTTGTAGACATCCTTTTGGATCTTGGCGCCGTCTTGTATGTCAAGACAAATATCCCCCAAACAATGTTGGTAAGTAACCGCCCTTCCCATGGAACCTGTCAATATTTCCATCTCTAATATGTATCCAGTCAATCGACTCCCACAACAATGTATTTGGGCGAGTTTTGAACCCTCACAACACTATGCTGACGGCTGGCGGGTCATCCGGTGGTGAAGGAGCTCTTATAGCATTCCGTGGCTCTCCTCTTGGTGTGGGAACAGACGTTGGAGGTAAGGATCTCACAAAGCCAAACAACAGGACAAAAAATGGAAGAACGAAATTAACTGGTTTCAAGGCTCTATCCGCCTCCCTGCGCTATGCTGCGGCATATATGGCTTCAAGCCAACCATTAATCGCGTCCCTTACGGTCGTCAGCAGACGCTCGTCACTCCTGGTCTGGTGACGATACCTTCAACAGCTGGACCACTGGCTCATGATATGGAATCTCTGAAGACCTTTATGAAGGCCGTAATCGATACTAGACCTGTACAGTTTGATTCAACGGCATTCGACCTTCCTTGGAGAAGACCAACAGTGCCGAGTGATTCCAAATTACGCCTTGGACTGCTACCCGAAGATCCACTACTACCAATCCAACCTCCACTGAAGGCAGCTCTGGAGGAAGCAGCCAGAAGACTAACTGCCGATGGCCATGAAATCGTACAGCTGAGCGCTGAAGAATGCCAAGTTGCCAATGCATCCGAGACAGCTTGGCTTATGCTCACTCTAGATGGTAGACCCATGTCTATGGTAGCGGAAGGGGGCGAACCCATGGTTCCATCCCTCAAGGTACTCGCAGAGAGAGCACAAACCCTCGTCGGAACATTTGTAAATGTACGAGATATTGAAGGCTTGGACAGGCTCGACAAGCTTGCAGCCCTCACTGTCCTCATGCGCCAGATTTGGACCGATTGGCAACGGATATGGTCGGAAAAGAAACTGGATGCTGTGATTGCCCCGGCCGCTCAGAGCACAGCCGTTGAACACGACGATTTCGGAATCCCGCCATACACCGTCTTTTTGAATTTTCTTGATGTGAGTTTTGCAGTCATATGAAATGCGATTATACAGAGACTAACTAGATGATGACTTGCAGTTCCCTGCATGCATGATTCCATTCGGTAAGGTAACAAAGGACATGGCGTCCGAGACTTATGAAATCAAGCAAGGCCAGGTTGGTCCGAAGTGTAAGTCTCCATCGCGCAGTTTGAAAATCGAGATCACTGTCTAATGCTGGCTTAGATAACCCCGAAAACTTGGAGGGTGCTCCTTGTGCTGTCCAGGTATTCACAAATCGAATGCGTGATGAAGAATGCCTTGACGTGTCTACGATCATCGATGAATGCTTGCATCGCTCCTAAGGATTGTTCATATTATAATTAGCTACTACAAGTTATCCATAGTGTGTTTAATTTCGAGGCCTATATTGAATGGTTATTGAACTTTTACATCTCAGATATTGAGTGACTACCAAGTATATGGACTTTATCAGGTATGTATTACTTTGAAGCTCGGTTCGGCTATAATGATTACGGCGCAGATGGCTGGAAATTGATATTCATATACCGTTCAAATAATTGCCATCTGATGAATTGGAAGGCAAATCTGATAGATATCCATACGATGAATATAATACTAACATACCCTTTTCTTATACAAAGCATCAAGATCCTCCTTGAAGATCTTTTCAATAATGCTCCTGGCTTCGCGCCTATCCCGGGTCTGTGGCAGCGTTCCCTTTGATACTACCTTGATGAAGCGCGCATCTCCAATGCGCTCGTGGCTATATCTGCGATCATGAAAAGGTGAAATTCGGCGAAATATTTCAGCCCTCGCTATCGAAAATTCATCCTCCGTAGTAATTCCAAGTCCACATTTCAGTTCAACAAATAACGCTGGCGATGGCCGACCGCCTCCGACAACGACGGCCGTTTCGACCAGATCATTGGAGCAGGTTGCTATGACGTTGTCTTCAATCGCATGCGTGTCACAATTTCCCGGCACTTCCATTGTCATACGGCTGTCCTTACGCCCTTTGAAAACGTATCGGCCTGGCGATACCATGAGGAATAAATCACCAGTGGCGAAATGGCCCGTTTCTTTGCTGCGGAAAGACGCATGGGGGCAATCAGGCGATTCGGGTAGCACCACAAGCTCCACAATACTTCTTGAATCACCCAAGGCAGTAGTATTTGACGAACCAGAGACTGGCGCAAATTCATAAAGGGCCCCAGGAAATGTCCGTAGAAGTGTCTGATCTTCGTTTTGATTCCCAACGGAGTGCAGCATCGGTCCAACCTCAATACTGCCAAATCTAGTTACTAGATTAATGCCATGGGAACGGGCCCATTCTGCTGCGTCCGTATCTAGTGGCCCGCCACCGTGAACAACAAATTCGAGACTCTGAAGGGCAGATTGTAAAGACAGGTTGGTGCGAGCGTTGTGAATCATATCGCCCAACAATGACCCATACATATTTAATGTAGTCAGACCACATTGATTAACCATCTGTTCCAACTCCAATGTTGAGAAAGGAACATTTGTGGGGAGAACTAGGCACCCGCCTCGCTCATTCATATTAATGAGTGCTGAGGTCGCGCCGATATAGCAAAAGCTTCCCCTACATCGACGGATTAGGGTCACAGATATACAACATGGGAAGAGAAACTATAACATACCATGATACTGAAACCTCCTGTTTGTTCATTGGCTGAGTCCTACAAGCAAGGTGACTCATTTTACGGATGGTGAAATCCAGCCACTTGGCTGTATATGGGACAATCTTAGGCCTCCCGGATACCGATCCCGAGGTATGTAAAATCATAACAATTTCGTCATCTGATGAAAGTGCGCGTGAATGCGGCAATGGAAGGGGTTTAGTGTTAAATGATGAGAAATTGGCCATGGGCCAGACAGGAACGCCGATAGCATCTGTATCATTTGATTGACCAGCTTCAACAATGAGTGCCCTTGCACCGGATATATCAAGCAGCTCATCGACAACTTTGGGGCTTGTTAATCTGGTGGAAATATTTTGTGGGATAAAACCAGCCCTCGAGATGCCCCAAATATGGACAATGTCTAAATAGGTAGTACCGCTGAGCCTTAAAACCTGTGAGAATATTGCGTAGCGCGGGAGCCAAATACCCCAGACACTCACCATAAGCCTACGATGGCTCCACTGTTTATCCCCTTGCATTCGAGCTGATGGGTCCAATAACGAGCGCTTCTTTCAACATCACCCAGCAGCTGGTTATAAGTGACTGTATCCCACCCCCGAAACTCACCCGCGTCTGACCAGCGAGGTGTTTTAAGGGCTGGCAAGGAGGGGTTTGAGGCACAGCTCTCTTCAAGCACAGTGATATGAGTTTTGTAGAATCCCATAGCCGTTGTGACTGGGAGGTAAAAGGTGATATGATGTTACAGCGAGGTAGAAGCAGGGGCAGAGATGGGGAATGGGAAGAGAATATACCCAGATAATCCCGAAATTAATGTGTAAGCCGCCACTGTGACCATGTGATAGCAAGAGGGTGAGACATGTTTAATTTGATATCACACAAGCTCCACTCTCCCGCCAGACTCGCAAATAAGAAACAGAAAGACGAGCCGCCTCGTCAAACTAATGGGCACGATTTCACTTGGGCGAAATTTGAGTTTTTCTTTGTTTTGGAAAAAGAAAAGTTTGCCTGGGACGACTAAATCAGAACGTGACCTGGTTTCCCGATTCGAGAGCAGCGGAAAACCCGTAGTTACTTCAACATCAGCAAGTCTACTCGCTAATGGATATTCAACCACTGAGTTATCATGCAATCTGAGAACAGTATATATAAGAACTCCCCAGTCCTATTTCCTAAGTTGCTCCATGTATTCTTTCTGGCAAATGATAGACCCTTCACCTATTTATTCATTTGTCAGGTTATAAAGTATATACGTTAGTTGCAGTTAAAACTTTAGACTGCATCTTATCTAGGATCGTTGAAATGCTAGCATTTCCCACCAAGTATGTAAGTCGGGGGACAATGACAGTAAGTTCCACAGCTTAACTGGCCCTCCAAGTGCACAAAGCTGTCAAGGGGAATTTTATTTTCCTAATAAAGGCGTCTTGAAGTAGAGTTTGTGACTTTCGAGCCCTTTAGAACTTATGTACTTGGTGGTTCTAAATGAATGATAGAATATCACAGCACCTGGGCTATGGACATATGGGTGGCATGGCGATTTTCATCAATACTCTAGATGTTAGGGATATCCGCCAAGGACAATGCATCACTGGAAATGAAAATAATCTTGAATAGCAGTTAGACAAGTCATCGCATCGCACGATATTGTATTAAACTTTTGAATCAACGATATCCAAAGTGATGTCATTCCATTAGGAATCCAAGAAAACAACCATGGCCGGTTTGTTAGAATTGGAATTTGATTCAGTACTGAAAACCCATTCACAGTCGCAATTCTCAGTGTCATGACTGCTATCACTTGTGACGAATCAGATTCATTATGGCATGGTTTCATTATTTTTGCTTGGCATGCGGTACCTGCCTAATATAGCATCATTGCCAAGCACTGGGCCAATGTCTGATAGGTGGATTTGCCCATGAAATCAAGCTCAACAGTCATAGAATAAGCTTGGCTCCGGTGCCATTGGCATTTGCCAATCAAAGCCTGCGATCACGAATGAAGGAACCCTGTATTCTGCATCGTGTTCCCATCAATGCTACCGCCAAGTTGGAAGGTGCATTAAACCAGCGATGCAAAACGACCAACCGCCATGCATAATGAGATCACAATTATCCAGCATCCAACCGGGATCTTTTGTTCTCATCTCTGACGAATTCATCTTATGTTTTGTCGTCATGGTACTACTTCCGTGAATGGGCAAGTCATTTCTCACAATAAGCGACAAAAGATGCATTTATTTAAACGACTGTCCTTTTATCCCTATAGAACCAAACGCCTAGAGTTTTAATCTAGTCGGTTGTCTCACTATTTGTGAATTGAAGCCTATTTGCAAGGCCCGCCATCATGGTAGCCTTCTTTGGAGCGATCTCTCTAGCATCCTTCGCCTTGGGCGCATTGGCCATTCCAAGAAAAACACCTACATCCTATGATGGGTACAAAGTGGTCAGAGTAAAGACGAATGGAAACATCAAGGCTGTTGAACAAAAACTTTCCACTTTGTCGCACGAGGAGTGGGCTCACGAGCGCCAACATATCGACATCGTGCTCCCTCCGTCTGAGATTAATGCCTTTGAAGGTCTTGGCCTCGACTTTTCTGTGATGCACAAGAACCTAGGGGCTTCAATCTCGAGTGAATCTTCCCCAAAGAAGTGGAAGCGAAAGGCAGACGACCTTGCTTGGTATGATTCGTATCATAGCTATCAGGACCACATTCAATACCTTGAGGATCTGCAATCCCTATTTCCAAACAACTCTCAGATCATCTCCTCTGGAAAATCGTACGAGAACAGATCGTTGCAAGGAATTCATCTTTGGGGAGCTGATGGGCCTGGAAAACCCGTTGTACTGTATCACGGTACCGTCCATGCCAGAGAATGGATTGCAACGACGGTATGGATTGTGTGGAGTGTTGAAATAACCGAGCTAACACACTTATAGACTGTTGAATACATTGCTCTCCAGCTGATAAAGGGATACCAGGGCGGTGAAGAATTAGTTAAATTGTTTTTGGACAAGTACGACTTCTACATTATTCCGATTGTCAACCCAGACGGTTAGTTTACCTACTCGCGCAGCTGAAAGCCCTGATGAGCTCATGTTTCCGCAGGTTTTGTTTATTCGCAAACAACGGATCGATTATGGCGGAAGAATCGTCAACCTCCCCCGGCCTCTGCAACAAACCAGTCGTGTATCGGTCGTGATATTAACCGCAACTGGGAGTTTGGGTGGGATTCCAACCCCCTCGGAGCCTCAACGAACCCTTGCTCGCAAACCTACAAGGGAGAAAAACCCTCTGACAGTCCCGAAAATCAAGGACTTGACAAATTCGTAAGGCAGCTGCGTGATGGCGCCGGTATCAAATTGTTCATCGATTGGCACAGCTATGGTCAGTACATTCTCTCGCCATTTGGCTACAAGGAGACGCTGTATGCTCCCGAGTTGGGAAAATGGACCAAGGCTGCGGCACTTGTAAGCGAGGCGATCCGTGATAGTTCTGAGGCTCGGACGACTTTTACATTCGGGCCCAGTGGCGCGGTGCTGTATACCACCACCGGTGCTGCCCCGGATCATGTGTATAGCGTGGGCGGTGCGGAATTCTCTTACACGATTGAGCTGAGAGACATTGGTGATTATGGCTTCGTTTTGCCGCCCGAGCAGATCAAGCCGACGGCGGCGGAGCAATGGGAAGGTCAGAAAATTTTGCTAAGCCTGCTAGATGAAGAGTTCTTTGATGGAGAAGGCGCGGCGCTGTATCAACATCAGAGTTAGCCCAATTTGAGATGGCACTGACGCAAGTTGGTGGCACGGCTCCCTCAGTCCGACAGACCCGATCATGATCAGTGGCGTCAACGTCGCAGTCGGCACGTCGGCGAGTCGGCGTGGCGGCGCGCCGACCAATTTGTACATAGGCTTACTTTTAAATTTATTAGTCGATCATAACCAGGTCGCTTCCAATCAGAACGTGGCATTTCGCTAAAAGCTGACCCCAGCGAGGGCTATCGTTGCTTAGTAGTGCTGATCAACCACAGGGTATCAATTTCCTGCACGTGGCTGTGTTTTCGGGTCATTTCTGAATAGCCAAGAGAATATTCCTTGGGACTGGACCAACACCACCTCAGGCTCTACCCAATGCGGCGAAGAAACTGATACATGACACAAAAGATCAGCGGAGAACTTAGGACATTAAAAGATATACAGCCACAAAGAAACGTACCCCGTTCCGTTGTAGTGGTCTGGGTATCAACACCATCCTCAATGTCTTCCATACTATAGATTCGAGCTGTTGCTTCATAAATCTCCCATTACTTCGTGGGTTGTGAATGTGTGTGTCTACTAAAGACACACGAAATGCTGTAGGGTAGGCCAGAGTCAGTAAATTTTGTCATCGTGCGATATGGCACAGAATATCGTTTGACGTTTCTAACAAAACTCGCACAAGTTGTTTTAGCCTATTTAGAGTGCCTCTTATTAATGTCACCCTTCAATATATTTACAGGTGTATTCATTATTGCTTTAGGTTTGAAAACTTGCTCCGCCATGCCGATCACGGCAAGACTGCGCCAAACGCCTCTAGTCTAGACTTGGACAGATTGACGAGATGCGACGAATGAGCAAAGCCAAGACAGGAGCAACGCATCAGCACTAGCCAGCTGGTGGTTTTAGGAAGTACGCCACCTCGACAACAGGTTATCTAACTGGTATAAAACGTCGTGAGTTCCGCCTCCTTGCTGATTTGAACACCGTAAGCTCTCAACCTCTATTAACTTTTAAACATGGCATCCCTATCATCTATCTCCACCATCAAGGCCCAGCTGGACGAGGCCGGCGTCCCTTACAGTATCCCAGAATCATCAAACTTCAACGAGTTGCTCTCCAACTATACCGGGAACCACTTGGACCGCAAGCCTGCCATCATCACTGTCCCCGAGAGCCATTCCCACGTCGAGACCATCGTGGCTGCCTGCGTGGCTACCAATGTGCAAGTCGTGTCCCGAGGTGGAGGTCACGATCTCTTTCGCCGCTCCACCATCGCTGGTGCTGTCACCGTGGATCTTCGAAAGCTAAACTCCGTTGCGGCTGCTGAAGATGGCAAGACTGCGCGTATCGGAGGAGGCGCAACTATGAACCAAGTCCTTCAGGGTCTGCTGCCACATGGACTCCAGGTACCTGCGGGATCTTGTGGTACTGTTGGCTACGTCGGCTGGTGTCTGGTTGGTGGTCTGGGCCCGTACATCCACTCTTACGGCTTAGGCGCAGATCAAATTGTCGGTGCAAAAGTCGTCAACGCTCAGGGGAAGCTTGTTGATGCAGACGACGACATGTTGAAGGGCTTGCGAGGCGGTGGTGTAGGTCTCGGTGTTGTGGTTGAGCTTACCATTAGGGCGTATCCCCTACAAGAAGTAGGTATTGAACTGATTTATCCCTTTAGGGCCCCCACACGCCAATTAACCATAATACTACGGTGTGGATAAGATAGGTCTGACTCAGTGTTTAGGTGCAAGCCGGCTTACTCATGTTCGACTCGTCTAACCTCTCCGAGGCTGTCACCACTTTCTTCACCAACTTTGCAAAAGAATTTGAGGGGGGAGAAGTGATACCACCCCAGCTTTACGCTATGCCATTTACATTTGCAGTGCCAGGGCTGGGGATGACAGTGTGCTGCGGGTTTGTCTGGAACGGCCCTGCGACGGACGAGTCGCGGGCTTGGGTTGATCGCGTGGCTGGATTAGCTCCGCTGATGCCCGGGACGCCAGAGCCACGCGTCGCAATTGCCACAACAAATGCCGTGGAATTTTCGGCACAGCTTACATCCATGCTTCCCGCACAGGTCAATGGACGGACACAGTCTGTCTCAATGTCGCACTTTTCGCCGGCCTTGATTGAAAGCCTGGCCAAGATAGTGACTGCGATCCCGAGCACCAGCAACGGCGGTGTAAATGTGCACACGATGCGCCAGAATTGCCCCTCATGCTCGGACAACTTCCCAGGATCCATCAGCCCTTACCGGGAGCCACATGTCATGTTTGAGCTTCTTGGTGTTGGCCCCGATGATGAATCAGCCAAACAGTCTGCTGACTGGGCCATGGCTGCACGCAATGAGCTTATGGGGCTGGATGTTGCTGTAAAGAAGACCTACATTGGTGTTACGTCCCCCGAGTGCTTGGACTTGGAGGCTGTCTTTGGTGGTAGGCTGGAAGAGCTGAAAAAGCTGAAGCGGCACTTTGACCCCAATGGGACTTTCAAGGATACCCTCGCTGGACTAATTTGAGGAGAAAAAGAGCGCAGAGGAATGAATAATGAATAATAGCAAAATAAACTGTCATGTTATGACTGAATATTATATTACCAGTGTATCAGTTATTTGTCGTGGCTGGGACATTGGAATTTCTGTTTACAACCAAAGATACTTGATCCAAGGTATTGATTCATGCCATCATGCTCTGGACAGACAGTAGAGGGGGATGACTCAGCGAGGCGTGATCATTGATCTTACAATCAACCGGCCTATAAGATTCTTGAGGCTGTTGGGGGTTCTCATTCTACTAGATGATAGAGCCATCGAATGCTAGCTTGCTGGTGACTGGTGATTTGGACTTCCGTTAAAGCGACGAGACATGCTGATACCGAGGTTAACCCACCACTCTCGTTAGGTGGCTCATTAAGCGACGGGACCGGTGGCAATGATGAATCGCGAGCAGGATTGTGAATTGTCGAAAAGCCAGATGCTAAGCCAAAGCCAAGTGGCCTGATTACGTGTGTTTTCCTACAAAACTCTCGCAGTTAATCTTGCTGATGACCTGACTTTAATATTGACGATTGCGGCTCCGGATCCTTGGGAGCGCGCACGCAGGTACTAGTCATCGCCCAAGTAGCGTCGATCTGGAGACCGTCAGTAGGCAGAATCATTATCTGGAATCCATCTGCCAATTCCAGGGCCCGTAGCGATTCCATCTACTAAGCGTTGCCGCCCAAAGGTTTAGCGTGTTATGGTGCTAGGGCAAGTGTGTGTTAGCTTCAGGTCTCCCGGGTCGCGACACACTGGTGGCGCAAAATGTCGTATGATTTGAGCTGTTGCTCGAAATTCTGCAGGTTTGTATCTCGCGTTGATTGAAAAAATGCCGGTATCTTTTAGATCTAGATTTATTAGCGACGCTGTATCATGGAATGGAAAGATCCTATTGAGAACGCAGATTTCTGCCAGGGGGATTCGTTGATACCCTAAATTGAGCCGACGAGAGCATTAAAGTAATGCTAACACTCAGGACATAGTGCCCAAGCTTTTTCACGATATCATGATACAAGTGAGACATTCGCACGAGGCATATGGCATGCCATGGCTCGGAAAATTGCCGAAATATCTTCACGATTCTTCAAACAACGCTACCACGTGGAATCCCGCCGCATCTTGCGGATGAGTGAGGCTCTGGCGCGTGGCGTCGCTGGGCCGCCGAGGCCGTGACACTATTCAACGCTCAGACTAGCACTAAGCCTTCACGAGAATACATACCCACAAGGCTGTCATCCTTTTAACCGAAGTCAGGGCAAAACATAGCCGAAGCGAAACGTCTTGTCTGGCCTAGAACTTCCTCACCCTCTGGTTAGTAGCCGGAGCTCCGCCAATGATGTCAAACCTCTCCCACAAGATTGCATTTGTGCCAGTAGCTTGCAACCAGCTTGAGCCTTAATGGAAAACTGCAGTTGATCCATTCATGATAACTGACCCGTAATCTTCCGTAACCGAAAGGGAGTGTGCGCATTTAGACTTTTCAGGGGTTGAGGCACAGTTTTGCGATCTTCCGGAAGCTAGCGTAGACCAGATCGAGAACCAGGTTCATAGGAGCAACGTGCTCCATGTTCAACGTACAGCGGAGCCGTATTCTTGCGGCTCGGAAATTTCAAATGTATCATTTCTACAGTAACTGGACCGATCTTCTACAAAACCCACCTGGGGTCCCTGGTCCATTTTTCTAGACTGTTGCATCCACATTTCAATTGTAATGCCATGCGGCACCCTTTCTTTCAACCAAGCGGGATCCTGATACAGAAGTCATGCCTATTACCGAGAATAGGCCGTCGGTAGGACTTATCTGACCCTTTGGCTGAAGTGGATGCTGTGGTAGATTCTAATCTCAAGTCAGTTTCTCGTGGAGGCATGGGCTCTATACGGGATAGGGACCGCAATCCTATTCTTGCGATTCTTCGTTCGTATCAGAACGGTTGGATTTCGAGGATTTCAAGGCGATGATATCTTTGCTGGACTGGTCATAATGTTCTATGCCATAGACGCTATGACTGTACACCTGATATGTATGTACTACGTGTCTTGCTCTTGCTAAATGGGCTAACATTTTAGATTATTGGGGCACAAACATGGAAGCATCCATATTGATGAAAGATAGTAGTACGTCCCCATCTCTGTCACTGAGCTTTCGAACGAGTCCTTATACATATTAGCACTATCTCAGCACGACATTGTTGAGTTCACAAAAGGTTCAAAACTCGAATTGACTGCTTGGTACTCATATACAGCGCTTATTTGGTGCCTGAAAGGAACAATGCTCTGTTTCTTTTCTCGGATGACCATTGGTACATGGCACAACATGTTTGTCAAAGCGGTCTCTGTAATTAGTGCCCTCGGATATCTGGCGGTATTCCTCACGGTAATAGAGTTGACGATTCTGGCGATGTTTTGAGAGGCTAAGCAGAATCAACAGATCACCTTCGGTTGCTTTCCCATGCACAGAAACTGGCAGTATGTGAAGAATAATCCCTTTGCTCAAAGTGACGCCACTAACATATCCGACAGGGTTGTTCCTAGTCCTGGAGGTTTGTTTCTTGCTACCACTGTACTGCATACTGGGGAAAGCTGACATGGGATGACAGGACAATGCACATTCAGAATGCAAAACCTCATAGTCACCACTATTTTTAACATCTTGTTAGTAAATTGCCCAGAACAAATTGCTTATGACTAACATATAAACAGCACCGATGCTATGATATTTTGCATTCCGCTGCCTCTTTTATGGAAACTACAGGTCCCACCTAGAAAGTAAGTGTGATGTTCAAAAGGAATATACGCACGACATGCTAACTTTAGTAGAAAAATTGTTATCGGTCTTCTCCTTTCCTCCGGTCTTTTCGTTATCTCGGCTGCCATCATCCGTGTTGTCTTGACGGTATCTGGAGCGCCCTCTGCTCTGACCATCAACAGTTGGGGCGTTCGGGAAACCATAGTTGGAATCATCACTGTAAACATTCCTGTGATCAGACCGATGTTTAAGAAGTCTTTCTGGACGGGCGGACCTCCTACGCATAGCACGACCCTAAGGACAACCACCCTTGGGGGCAAGTCGGCTGATATTACCGGACCATATGAACTTACGACAAGCATCAACGACGGGGCGGCGGATTCGAATAGGGTGCATAGCAGTCAGGAATCTATCGTCGGCAAGGCAGGCTTCCCAAATTCTGTGGTTGTTCGCACATCATATGCCATCACCCACGAACAGGGCGCGGAGGATGACTCATCATGGTGTGAACGGAATAGAGGAAATAAGGCGTCGGTGCATGCTGGGTCTGCAGGTGTATGAAATCCCTGACACGATAGGCTGCTCTTTACATGTTACTTTATGTCTTGGACTGCTAATTATGCATGGATCGTGGGCCTCAATGCAAAGTTGATTAGTCCAGCAGCAGCCATCGAGACTCACATCCGGCTGGAACGGGCCGAGATGTCTAGGACTTTTGCAAGGCGAGTTGGACCCTGAATAGTTGGTCTGGGCGTTTAGACCAGGCTTTGGGTGAGTGAGCATGGGTGGGGAGCCAAGGAATATTTCGGTGTCCCGTACAGCGGAATCATGTTCGAGGGAATTATATCCCGTCTTCATTTTCAGATATTATATTACTAATAGAAACTGATACAAGCAAGATTATTCCGTAAATTGGGATTGTTCCTGTTCCGAGTTGCGCGAGTCTCGCCTCATTAATAACTTTTCGCCTTTTGGACTATTTGACGGGATGTCCCTTAAAAAGCCCATTCCCAATGTAAACATGATAGCTTTTGTTATATCTTGGGCCTTGCTAAACTCAGTTCAGTGTTTTGGGTGTATTTTGAAAGGGCCGTAGACCCCTGAATTAACCGATCCTGAATGGAGGAGGTGTCGTGTATGAACTGAGCCAACATTGGGCTACCACTACCCGTGCTACATGCTTGTTAGATTGGGCTCTTATTTTCAGTTTTTACTTTATTCAAGTTTCAGAAGTATCTTACTACTGGCGACCAGACATGGTGGAAATGGTGGTTCAGTGGAAGGAGGTGATTCAGTATCGTGATGTGTGCCTCGCAGGTGAACCAAAAAGGGATATTATAAGTGTCAAGGATTTATCTCTGTGATATAGGAGCAAGGAAGTTGAAAGATCAATTAATTGGGAAAGAAGAACTATGGCGGAGGTAGAGAAAGGACACTATGCAAATAGTGACAAGCGAGTCATTTATATATTCGATCAGCCGGACAATCAAAAGGAGGTGTTTTGATGCCAAGTCAAATTATTAGTGTACCCCTATGTAGGGATAAAGCAGTCGCAGAAATGGCGGTGAAATCATACCTACAGAGCCTCGTCTTGAAAGGTGCATCAGACTGCTTACCCAACTGGCCGCTGAGGTGAGCAGGTTGGCCGCTGGACGTCTAACACTTCAGCCCTCCCAATACACTAGCCCAAGGAGGTGTCTTACCTTGGTATATTTAGCGACACCTACCCAAACGTGGCGTTTCCTCTAAATGGGGGAATCCTATGGCCAAAAGAGGAAGATTCGCGAGCCTCGGCGGCAACCGAGAAACGGGAAAGAGACGTGGAGATGATGGGTGGGCTGTGTCAGATCGCGATGCGTCGATCCCAAAAAGAGGCTGCAGCAAATGTTCGGCTCCTGCAAACGGGCCGCCATCCCATCTGCTTGGGATAATAGGAACCATGTCCTAAAAGTCACCAAGCAATGGCATTACCGAGCATGTAGATTGTAAACGGGATAGTGATTTTGCAAAAGAAAAGCATCACCGTTATCCCCGTGGCTCGTCATTTTTCGGAATAAATTGGGGGCAGAACGTGGTATCTCGGAACATTTGGATGCTACGTCCCTCTTCGCTTACCATGACGGAACGCAGGCAATGTTTCATGTGAGCCTCCGGGAGCGTCTCTTGACTGCGTAGCAGTGGCGGCTAACACAGGCGCCCATGAAAAGGGCTGAAAGCCGCGACGACTGCGACCAGACGGCATCGTCCATGTCAAGTAGCTGCGAACAGGCCCTGGATGGGAGTCGACAGCGGTGGGATCGACATGAACCACCGCGGGGAAACCCGCAAGATTCCGCATCTAACCCTAGTTCGCAATCCTGGTACAGAAAAAGAATATGCCCCGACGCTCGGGGGCCCAATGTGTGGCAAATACACAACTGAAATTGCCGCCTGAGCCTCCTAGAGGCGGGGCACCGGCGGTTAGCCTACCACCACTAGCCCCGGCATCAGTTCAGAGATCAGGAACGATTCTCACATGAAAGAACGATACAGGGATCTCCCGGTCAATCAACACTGCAGAATAAAGCTGTCTACTCAATCAGGTCGTGGATGGATGCTTCCAGGGGCCTTTTACACCACGGTCACTGTCATCCCAAGTCT
The DNA here is from genome assembly GCA_003031705.1 of Calonectria naviculata. Taxonomy (NCBI): domain Eukaryota; kingdom Fungi; phylum Ascomycota; class Sordariomycetes; order Hypocreales; family Nectriaceae; genus Calonectria; species Calonectria naviculata. The sequence continues at coordinate 29,240 of NAGG01001093.1, forward strand.
CAGTCCCCTCATCCCATCTGTTGTTAGCGCGTACACCCCTGCGACGTTTCAGCTCGATCGTCGTTTGGGTTGCGGCTCCCTTGTCAGCCGTAGCCCCCAATCCTTCCCCAAAGGGCTGAGACTCAAGTTCGGGTTGTCGGCCGCCCCTGGTGTAGACGCGCCATGAACCGAATCCGACACTGGATTGCGACTGGCCGTTTTTTTTGTTTGAACCCCGGTTTCACCAGACACGACATCCCCGAATGCTACGCACGTCAGCCTTAACCAATGACCAGGATTCTTGACGCATGGGAAACACAGTGAAGGGGCTTGTAAATCATTGACTCTCTGTAGCTTACTGTGAATCTCAGTTATGAGGTGGCAACGAACATATCGAACAGAAGTGCTTAAATGCGAGATAACGAAATCAGCTGAGAGCCGTATGCGAATGAATATGAGATATAATCGACAGGCTGTCGGTTCTTTCTAACCAAACCGTAGATCCTCTAGATCCGCAATTCCTATATGATCAACGCTAGGATGCTACTTTTACTTCCTCTGATTCGTACTACTGAGTACTTCTTAAGACTAAGATTTGTGCATCGTACTGGATTTTGGAGACTAGTTGATATCAATAGAACAGTCCAAAAGAAATTGCTGAGAGAAAGAATTCGTGGGATAATCCCCTGAAAGAAAAAGGCGCAGAACAATGAGGGGTAAATCCGTCATCCTACACTTTCGACACCGAGAGCTCCCAAAAGGATGACCCTGGTTGGCTTAGGAGTACATTGTCCCTTTCTCTAAATGAAAAAAACATGCGATTGGTCAACCATGCCGCTCGAGTCTTGCAGAAATCCTGTTGGCTTGCATGCCTAATACACTTAGCGGGCCCATGAATCGCGCGCCGCTGTTCAAAAATGTCTCAAGCGAGGAGTCTCGCAGCACTTGCATAGCAATGATGAATTATTTGTGTAAAAGAAATATATTTTAGGACTTACAACGTTGTACAATTCTAATTATCCCCGCATTCCAGTACTTTTTTGCTGCCCTGAAATGTTGAAGTTGCCACAGCCGGATCAATTTGATGACCTTAGCCTTACATACAATCTTAGATTTCCCGTGCTAAATTCAAATGGACCCTTGAATTCATTATTCATAACGTCCGCAGCATTTATGTCTAGTTAAAAAAAAACACGAGGTGAGCTCAACCGGTTTTCCAGGAGCAGGC
>NAGG01001095.1:0-29674 GCA_003031705.1 Calonectria naviculata
GGGGAAATGAACGAAGGTATTAGTCCCAAGGTCAGGTCGAGGGCGAGGGGGGGGGTGGTTAGGTAGTCAAGGAAAGGAGTGGGGACGCGATGAAAGAGGAAGCAGCAGCAAGAAACGCGCGAGACAAGATGAGACGCAAAGAGGCAAGGCAGTTGCAAGGAGGGTACGGGAGTAAGGTAGGGGTACCCGGGGTGGTACCTCTGGGGCAAAGTAAAAAAAAAATAGGCCCGTCAAGTACCCAGACCAGGTAGCGAGCTAACGAACGAAAGCAACCAGCAACTGACGGCACGACGGACGGAAAAGGCCAAGCAGGTAGCCCAGAACCAGGAACGGAACCACCACAATGGATAGACGGGGACGGGCCTGGGTTGCGACAAGGTGAGACGGAGGTGGGATACAATTAGAAAAAAAGAAGAGGCAATCAGGGGTGCCTTGTCTCTCCTTGTTCCTTGAGCCTGGGTCCGGAAGCGTTACTTGGGCCAGCTGCGTCACGCCTCACGGCACTCGCGCGTTTTGGCTTTTTTGCCTCCCACCGTGTCCAGCCAACAACGTCTCCGCTTGAGTCAATGCCTCTATTCTTTAATTGCCCAGTGAAGTATTTGTGGCTCGCTCCAACATACAGAAGCGAGAGAAGGAGATGGGCCGCCGCCAAGGCCTAGCCCGCGAGATGCTGAGTCGATTGGCACACAGAAAGTCCCGGGCGACAAGCTGCAAAAACAGACTAGCGAATTGACCAGGGGCAGGGGTATTCAGGTACCTACATTAGCAGATGCCCTAGGGGGACCGGGATGCCTCCAGGCCGGTACAGAAGGCACTCGTCACTGGTGCCAACTGAAGCGTCACTGCGGCAGGGAGAAAACAAAGTCGCCCATCCCCCACAGGCTGTCTTCATTTGTGTGTACTTGCATACAGATGCTCTGGAGGACGCGTGCGGGCAAACGCACCTCCACCCTCCTCCGTATACCACCGTCCTCAGGGGCCCGAAGGCCGGGGCCATCAGGGGCGCATTGCGCACTTGCCAGGGGCGGATGGTCCAAATTGGCGGGCAACAGATGCCATTCGGGCTGCTGCATAGTGAGTCGTGGACGTGATCTGTGCGATAATGAACGTGCCACTGGTGGATGGGCGACGGATACGGAACACGCACGCTACACAGCAGAGATCGCCACGGGGCGTTGGACAACAAGGCCAAGCTTACCGGCAGAGTGTGCCACGTACCCACTCCAGTCAGTTGTGAATGCGGGAAGCCTCTACAGACTAAATTTTGTCGGGACCAAGCCAAGGCGCCGCCCGGGCTCTCCGAGTTGGTATAACAATAGGCTGGCGAAGAGATTGGGATGAGATTGTGTGGTAGCAGACGGCATCACCTAGCATTTCGGTTTCCGGGGCGGCTTGGTGGTGGAAAGCTGAAAGCCCCAGTGTGTCCACCCTCCCCCAGCAGCAGCTCAGGGGAAATGGTCAGGCGGGGGGGGGAGAGGCGCCAGAGTAACGGATACACAACGGGGTGCAGGCTAGGCCCGCAAGCGGCGCGGTTCACGATACCCGCAAACAGACATGGTACGAAGACTCAGTCGGTACTCAATGGACCTCACCACCCTCCAGGTCACTGACCAGGAGGCCAGCTTGGGGCCCCTGAGCCCGCTGCATCCGCCAGGCCTGTGCCGCAAGCTGCAATGTCTCTGATTGGCGTGACCGAGCTGGATCCAAGCTTCCGTCACCGGGGGTGGAGCCTACCTCCCTTTCCCGAACCACGTTTTCAAGGTACATTTCACCCTCGTCGAGAGCAGCAAGTTTACATTGACTGCAGCAGCTCATGCCACCAGGGAGAATGTGTCGATAACGATGGTTTTCCCGGATTGAGTGTCGGTTGAAAACTCTACGGCAATAAGCCTCAGCGCATATATTTGCACCGGCGTTGTGTCGTCCGCCGAGTGTGTCGTGTACATCGCAGATCGCTCCGTCTTCGTCGTCATCATCTCGGATCGGCCTTGTTTCTGGTGCTCTCTCTCTCTCTCTCTCTCTCTGCAGCGCGTGGCAAGCTAGCGTGCGAGGGAGCCAGTGTGCAAGACCCCCCACTCAAGAGGCCCGGCCTCAGGATTGTGGTGGTCGGGCCACCAATCACATGCGCCAAATCTAGGACCCGGTCCTCAACGAGGGAAATTGTCTCTGCCGAGAGTGAGCCGGTTGGGTGGAGCCCCGAAGGGAGAGAATGACAAGGGCGATTTTGTTCCGTGACAGCGCAAGATTCAGACAACAGCCATGCATAAGGAAAAAGAAAGCGCCAGTTGTTATTGTTGGCCGCCACCATGCTGCCGCGATTCAGAAAGGAGGCACCAGAAATCGTCCTTTTTTATTTCTTTTTAACATTCTAACACATACAATGCGGTTGCATATGTACGGGGGCGAAGCCAAGGCACTGGAGCCAGCAGCTTCCTGACCCGAAGGGCCGAAGAAGAAAGTCTTGGAATAAGCAAATCAATATCCGTCCCCCGCTCGACGACGAACGGGATTGACAGAAACCGTCCAGAACGTGGCTGGTTTAGTCGGTTTTTTCTTCGTAACTGGCTCGTGTGTTCCGCCTTGCTAACGATATGCTAGCCCCTCGGCGCGCGGGCTTACTTGCCGTCTAATCCCAAAATCTGATGCTGATAACAAAGTTGTTTTTGCCTCGCAAGCCAGGGCAGGATTGTCAATGATTTTTATTTTTTTTATCTCCGACGTCTTTTCTTTACCTCTTGTGAGACGTACAGACTCAATATTGAAATCTGACCAAAGTGGGCCCCCTGTCCATCCAGCACACCCCTGCAGGCGTAATTGGATGTGACCATGAGTGATACCTCTACCTTGCCCAGGCTTTTTGACGAAACAAAACAAGCTGGCTGAGTGATCCGACTCGCTTCACATCTCAAGGTCAGACAATGGTCATCATCACATCACAACAAGAAGGCGAGCGCATAATGCTGGCAGTTGGGGCTAGCTATTGCTCGAAATGCACAACACCCAACACCAAGACCAAGCACCGAACATGGGTTGGAGCTGCACGGCCACATCTGGGGCCTGTCTCTCAGCAATCACTCACCTTACCGGTTATGCATGCACAGGGCCCATGAAATCAAAGCAGCACGACATTTCCGGCGCCCATTGGCCGTGCGCACAGATCCAAGCCTGGACTGAGGAGCAAAAATAAACCAGGCGAGCTAGAGGGGGATCGGTGGACAAACGGTCCCAAAGCCTGAGGGTCGATCAACACAATGGCCCATATCCTCATATACCCGTAGAAGATGGCCGGACGTGTGGTCCGTCACAGTGCAGCTTTGGCCGCTCTCGGGCACTCTGCTAGTAGCTTGGGTGCAGAGCAAGAGGCCGCCATCAATTGGAAAATCAGATCATGGGCTGCATTAGGTTGTGAAGAGTGCCTTCAGTTTGTGTGTATTGGGCGCCCGTTCGCTCGCTCGCACGTACACGCGGCTCGAAATTGCCAGCACGCCCTCACCACGATTACGATTACTTATGAGGCGGATGGGACAAGCAGAAAGCGGCCCATGGCAGATTAGGTTTGCACAACATATACGACTTCAGGCCAGACGGGATTCAATTTTAATTTGTCACCTTGGACGGCAGAGGAATTAGAGTTCCCACGAGTACATGTCCAGCAGGCAAGGCCAGGAAGTGACATGGCTTCTATTGCAGGGCCCCCGGGAAGGTTTTTGCTGGATTCTCTTCCCTTGACGATATTGCGGTGGAGTGACGGTTCGTGGACCTAGCGTCGGTGGTTGATTGTGAAAGCCGTCCCGCCTGGCTAGAGTCGCTGGCCGGTGCGCAAAACGAAAAGCAATTACCGTCACGGTCACTGGACCATTGTGGTTCTTGGTATATTTGATCCGCGCCCTGTCGAGGCCCACGGCCATTACCTCGTGTAAAATTTGCTGCGGCGGGCAGCTGAGCTGCTTGGGAATCAATGGCTCCCAGGATGTAACCTCAACGCCACCAGTTCGTCACCGCAGCCCAAGCAAGCACATCCCCTGGTGGTGCTGAGTCCTCCCTTAGCCGATCAGTCAATCAAACCTGGATGTGTCTTTGACATGTCTACCATGATCCACGGGCATCTCTGCTGTTGTGCCTGCCCCTGATTCGGGTTTGCATGTGTTTGAGAATATCGCGTGCAGCCTCTTTTTTTGGGGGGTCCTTTTTGCCCATGTCTGACCCTTCCCCTTTTGCATTTACTGCCTGATGCAGTCCATTCACGTACATGCAATGGCAGGCACATATATGCACATGTACGTACCTATGCATGTTTGGTGTATGCGTGCGGCACGCGCATTGTGTGGTTGCACTCTCTCCCATCGAGCTAATCAGAAAATTGCCCGGCCGCACCACCATCGGGACCAACCAGACTGGCGCCACGGGCCAGCAGCAGCGCCGACTTGTCCTGATTGCCTTGGGGAGCACACGGCGCGTTTCAGAAGTCAGATAGCGCCCGTCCGGCTCCAGTAGAGTCCGGAGTAGGCTCGCCCTTTTTTTTTCTTTGGCCCAAAGGGCCCAGACACCAGCCTCCTCCATTTTGGGGGAAGATGGTTCCTGATTCCTTCTCGGTACCCAGCGATCGGTTCCTGGGATCGCCATGCCACCAAATGGCACAGCGGCGCTTTTTATGACACACAGAGGCGGAAAATCGGGGCCCGGCGTCGTCTGCTCGCCCTGTATCACACGCTGGAGAGAGAGGACGAGAAGCAGCAGCCACATTGGGGCTCTTCGCGGTTTCACCATTCTGCCGTCGACAAGGCCGTATCGAAGCGTGCGCACCACCTGGTGACCCCGTCGCCGCCTGTCAAAGCAAAGCAGGGACCAGTCCAGAAAACAACGCACCGCAATCCCGTCCGTCCCTCGCCCTCTCTTGTTCCATTTCACCATCCCGTGCGTAGCCCTGCCTGTCTTGCGAGACGAGCCCACTGATCCGCGGCTTAATCAAACGGCTCGCCGGGGGGAGCACCACGATCCCCAACCACCCACCCCCAGACGTCGCCTGCGATGCCTGTCAACCCATTTCGGCCGCACCCGTCCCTATCTGGGATACGCGCTCGTTTGCACCGAGCTCGATTAATTAATTGGCATCCCCGCTGATCCTCCTTTTGGTGCTGACCTCCGAGGCCAGCCCACCCGTCTGACCGAGACGCCATGGCCTCTCGCTATTTATCTGCTGCAACCTAAACCATGCGTCAATTCGCACAGAGCTTAGCTAATCCGCCGCGTTTCTCCCTCGCTCTTTTGCTGTTGGCACTTTGGCAAGGCTAACCTCACATCTCCATCGTCGTCGGCGAGCTACCATGCCTTGTCAGTTTACTAGCTGGTTAGCACTTGTTGGCTGGGCCAGACATGAAAAACGGCGATCCTTGGGTGTGTCTACCATCCCTGCGTCTCCACTGTCTGACCTCTCTTCTTTTTTTTTCTTTTTTGCCTCTTGGCCCTTGCAGCGAACATGTCGTGTCTCCGATTGATTGTCTTTTTTAACCACTGTCTTTGATGTTGGGGTTGTCTCTCCGCTTTCCACCTCCACATCGTGTTTGGACCTCGTCCCTACTCCCCTAGCCGTTGCAGACATAGTAGTATTACGTTGCATTCGATTACTTTTGGCCTCCAACGGCCAATTGTCTTGCGCACATTCGATGTATTGCCCAGCCACTCGTAATACGGATCATGGCTCATCCGTCGTCCTATGCGAGCCTATACGTGACATGTAGTTTATCACTTGCAGACCAGGTCATGTGTAAGCCAGCGCGACCGCGTCTCATGTGTTCGGTGCGTCCACAGATGGCGCAGACTCAACGGTTGGCGCAGTTCAGAGCCAGGATAACCATGATTTGACATCACCATCTCGGGTAGAAGTGGAGGCTATTTCGTCTCGCCAGCTTTAAGCGAGATGGTATGCTTGCTGTTTCACGTCGTCAGCTTGTTTGTTCGATTGTCCAAGCAGATCCATTCAATGGTACCTAGTGGTGCTGGCGTAGTGTGGTAAGCGGTATGTACTGACAAAGAAGAAGGTGTCAATAGAATTGCCGCTCGGTAATTAATCCGATAATGGGATCCAATTGACCACTGCAAGAATGCGTCTGATTAGATGTTGAAGCCTCAAATATCTCGTTTGTGCCTCGCTGACTACCCTATAGCGAAGATGGCCATTCTATCATCATAGATCATACATGTCACCACATCACATAGGTTGAATGGCGTGGTTTGGTTATATAATGCATGGTTTTACTTTGGACTATTAGACCTGTATGCTGGCTGTAAACTAGCAAGGCTGGCATTGTCAAAGTCGTGCGTGCGCTGGTCATGGTATTTGCCTTACACCACTAATCCACACATGACAAGACAACCACTTAGCAGTTTTGATAAATCAACCAAGCTGTCACAAATTCATATACAACCAAAACAGACTACTGCATTTGATGCATTGGTTGCAAGAGGGCGTGCAGTACATCGTCACCACAAAGAGCCAAATTGTAAATATGGGACGGTTACATCAACATTGACTACAAAAATGATACAACATCCAGGATTCCCACATGACAAAACACCAGCTGGATGATATACAGGACAAGGTAAAATATCTAACCTTCGGCCGCGGAAGATGTTGACTGCCCTGATGGGATCCTCGAAGACTAGTCATTGGGCGAGGGGCCAAATTACAACGTGAGGTGATATGGCATGCATCACTAGGATGAACAGTGAAAAAGCTCATTAGAAAACTAGCCGGACAAAGAATTGAACTGCGCTAGCTAAATCGAAATACAGCACTCTTCAAAAAGTATCGCAGATCGTCGTCAAGTTACCCAACGCGGCCCTGACCTCTCTCGCCTGGAATTCACAAACACATTGCGGCAAAACTTAAAGCGAGCCGTTTCCAACTCGAAGACGATAGTACGCGGAACTGGGAACTCTTGCAACTCCGGGGTCAAGAAAAATTGAGTCAAAAAATAAGAACAAGAGTGCATCGCGTACAGCCGGGAGGAAGCAGCGTCTTTAAAAAAAGGAAATAACCCAAGAAAATCTATTAAAACTCTCATTTTTATGTCTTTTGTCGTCCACATCGTTCTGCCAATCTCGGCTCCCATCCTGAATGCATCCCGCAGATGAATGCAAGCGTGAACAAGAGCTAGAAAAGAAGAGATCAAGGAAAACAGCGCCTCCATCGCATCTTTGACCAAACAAAGACCATAATCATCTCTCCTCGAAGTAAAAATAGGAAATCGTCACTGTGCCAACCCATATACGTGACTCCAGGGTACTCATGTCCCCGGCGGACTTGTCACGTCCAGTTTTACGTCGTGAGCGAACCACAAAATGTCACGAGCGCGAGTTATGGTTGACGACAGAGTGCTCTACGGGAGCAGATAAATGTTCTCAAACCGCTACCAGAAGAAGATGAGCCAAAGAAAAAGCGACGGCTCGGGAGAGAATGAAGGCCCCCCAATAGACGGAACATGTAGACAGGCCTGCTGCCCTCTCAGAAGGGCTCATTCTCCCCCTCGCCACACAATCAAAAGAAGCGCAACCGAGAAATAAGGCCACGCACACAGAGAGGTGGGGAGAGGGGTTGGTGATAGAAAATGGGCCCAAACGTGACTAGTGAGGGTATACATATAGAAGGGGTCTCTCAATCCGGGGGTCGCCGTCCACTCGAGTGGAACTATTCCTCAGGATATAGCTTGATTACTGGTTGATCTTCTCGTTGACAGCCTGAGAAGTCTCGTCCTTCTTGGCGTGGAGGAAGCCGCTGATCCAGGCCAGGGTCTCATTGCTGACGACGAGGACTGTGGCGAGGGAAGCCTTCCCGTAGGCAAAGAGACCGGCCTGCTCGTTCTTCTTGTATTCGGTGTGGTAGACCTGCAGGACGTGCTCCTTGCCCTCGAGGCCCTTGTGGTAGGGCAGAAGGATCAGGGTCTTGGTATCATTGTAGAGCTCCTCGGTGGGCTTCTTGACAACGGGGAACTTCTCATCGAGACGGTCCAGGGTCTTGTCACCGAGAGAATCGGCCTTTTGGACATAAGGGGAGAAGTACTGATAGGGTTTGGCCAAATAGGGGACCATGGGAGCTGCCAACGCCTGGTAGGCGGCATCGGTAAGCTTGATTGACCTCTGTCCGTACTCGTTGGTCTTGAAGGTGTGGATTCCGTCGCTGATGACGGGGTAGTTCAGCAAGTGCTGGCGTGGAGCGCAATGTTAGCATTTGAGCAAAAAACGATTGTAAGTGGATGAGCATGGGGCTCGTGGGGAAGGGAGTTCGCACCTGGACGAAGAGGGAGTGGAAGGAGTTGGGGATATCGCCGTTAACCTGGGGAGAAGCCATTGCGAACAGTTGCCGAGAGGACTTTGCGCTGGTGTTTGAGTTGAGTTGGACTGGCGAGGGGAGTTGGTGGTGGACAATTGAAAAGGTTGGTCGAGGTCAGGCGCTGATGACGACACGAGGACGGAGGGGACGGATGGATGGGCGGGAGCCGGCAAGGTACCCTACGAGGGATCGGTAGATAGCTAAGCTACTGGATAGCTCGTGAGGTTGGTCGACGAGAGGAGGGGGCAAGCTCGATTGCGGAAATCAGGTCAGATGGTTTGGGCAGAGAGCTGGGCTGGAGCACACGAGGCAGAAGCGGGGAGAGTTGCGAGAGCTTGCGGCAGGGAGGAAGAGTATGTAACAAGCAGGAAGACGAGAGAGGAGAAGCAAGGAGGAGATGGATGGTAGCGGGAGATGGGGTCTAGCAGAGGCTAAAAAGGGAACGAGGTGCGAGGTGTGTTTGATATGATGTGGTGTGGACGCCACAACCTGACGGGCAGCGCGGACCAGAAATGTACGTATTTATTAAGGGAAACCTTGCCCGTGAAGGTGCTCGTTGGACTGTATCGAGGCTAGGTCCGTCTTTGGTGGCTCTGGCATGTGCATGCACATTTGCATGTGTCTGTGTCGACGCCAGGGTTGGGATGCCATCGGATCAGGATTGGGCGAGGCGTCATTCGGTACCTGAGCTTGAGCTTGTGATTGCTTCCCGAGACGTCCATGGGGGTTTGTTTCGCATCTCTTGCCTATCGGGATTCCAGCATCAAGAGGCGAAAAAGAAAAAAAAAGAAAGCAACTACCTGGATGGACCTTCTACGAACCCCCCCTCTGCAGCCATAACCGAAGCCTTCTTCTTCCTTTCTTTTTTCGCAGCTCGCTGGAAAGATGGTCGGGTCCGTGGATCGCCATGATTGAAGATGGAGGTGGTGGGGTGCTGTTGGCGTTCCGTGACACCATCGGCGCTGGAGCAAGGCGTGGGCCCACTCAGCCGCACCATTCCAGGGCGTGTTGCGTAGGAACTGACCAAGTCCAAACCCCCCCTGTTGATCTGGCATGTGAAAGTGGCTCCGTGGGTGGGTTCAGTCTGCTGTCTTGCTCTTTGCTGCCTTTGCCACGAGCGAAACCGACAAGCTCTTTGATCCTGGAGACGTTCCCTTCCTCTTACGGCGCATTTTCTTTTGGAGAAATCTTTTTCCCTCGCAAGTCCCAGCATCACAGGCGAGCCGGCACATCTTGGCAGACACACCAACTGAGCCGCAGACCCGCTTGTTGGATTCCCAGGGATTGGGTTTGGGTCATTGTCGTCGTCCATGATCCGACCCGGAGCCATTGCCGGCTTGTGAAACGCGGACATCATCCCGTCGCTATCAGCCGCCCGTGATATGCCTCACTCCATTTCCTTCCCACGGTACGGTGGCATTATGTGCTGTACGCCGCTCTAAAAGTTCCCTTGGCAGTTGGAAGCGGAGAGGGGATATCAAGGATTCCTTGTTGCATCCTCTAGCACTCTTCGTCATAATTACACTTCCAATAATGCGCCTTTGGCTGTTCGTGCGCAGGGGTGTGTAGACTGCCCCAACTTCACTGGCTGCCGGTCCCTTTCCAATTTCTGGGCTTATCTGTGCTGCTGCCCGCATCGGTTCGTCTGGGCCTCGTCGAATAGCATGGCTAATGGCGCACAGCATGCATCACACCCTGTCGGCCAACGGCCCAAAGGCGACCCGGGATACGGGCATGGAGCTGTCCGCTGCGCTGCGCAACAGTTGTTGAGGCCAGCCAGAAATTTTATCATGTAGTTGAGAGTAGAGGACGAAAACATGCCGGCTTTCACGACACACACACACCCCTCCCCCCCAATTCAAATCTCCCTGGCTCAAGCTCGTGTATGCGCCGTCGCCTATCTCGCCCGTGTAGGCTTCAAAGCATGCTCTTGACGAAAGCAACATGACTCTCCAATTCCTCGCGAATTGATAAGAGGAAGACCCCTTGCCTGTCTTGGCGATGCCAATGCCGCGGCTAACATCAAACACCGCGCACACAAACACGAGCTTAATGCATGCGTCTCCAGCCCCTCCTCCAATCGCCGGATTCACTCTGGCACGAACTCGCAGTTGGGCGTTTTTGCTTTTTCTTCCCTCCCGTCTCTTCTCGTCGCATGTAGCGAAACAGCTCCCCCCATTGACCACTAAGCATAATCGCCACGAGCTCCGTCAGCTGCCGGTCATGGATTACCGCGTCTCGCACCCGTAGCGTGGGCGCATTGAATTCCCTGTCATCGTCGTCTTGGTCTCCACCCACTAGCCACATTCACATGTCGAAAGTCTCAGCACGCGATCGTCATGACAAGGGAATCAAAATACTTCCCCTCCAAGGCTCCTTGAAAAAAAAAAAACCAAAAAAAACCAATAGACCGCCCCCGGGCCACTCAATATCCAACGCTCAATGCACCATCCTCCATGTCGATGCAACAGGCCCAGGCGGTAATAGTGGCATGTCGGGCGAGGTGTCGTCACCTCATTCACCCACACATACGTCCTGTCCTTCTTGCCGAAAATCGTCAGTGTTGCTTCGCGCCTGTCACATAGCTACGCGCCCCGACCCATATGCCCTTTGTTGTATCCATGATGTGATGGAACTCAACAGAAAAAAAGGGTCCAATCGACCGTCGAGACCTGTGCCGAAGCACTCGATTCTATTATCAAATCGATATCCCCACCACACGTTGGACACGATCTAAAACCAGCCATATCGGGTGGCGCTCCAGGCCTCCCTTGACGTTCACCATCCGGGGCCTGGCAACCGACGTTGATGTCGCACTCGGTCCGGACCAAGCTGGTTTGCTGGATCGGTGAGAGATTATTTTTCATCTGGATCCTACGTATCCCACGCATCCGAGCAGCGCCAGCATTCCGCATCCTCCTCGCGCTGATAAAGAACAAAGCTGCTTGGCCACAGTATGCATTGAGTCACACTTTTCTCTGCGCGAGACATCTGCAGAAGCACACATGTTGCATTGGTTTGCGATGACACCAGTTGCTGGCCGCAGATTCGCGGGAATGCACTCAAGTATGACATTGGCACCTCGTCGTGCTTTCTATTATTATCTTGTCGTTGATTGAGCCAAAAATTCGTGTGCTCTGTCTTGGCGCAATGTTGCTCCAAATGGAAGGAGTCGACCCGTATCTTACAGAAGACCGAGCAGACCCATAAGCGAGTTGCCGGGACATTTCCGGGGACTGGGGAAGCTTGTTAAGCATTCACATATAATTGCCACCGTAAATCCATGCAAAACTAAAGGATTCCCCGTAGGACTATGTCACAGTATGCAAATCGAGATGCACTTCTCATTTGCTGTTAAAAACTGTGCCGCAGTTTGTATCTGTCTTGACATGCAGACCTTGGGTGCACTGCAACCATACGACCAGGAAGAAGGCGCCGGAGCTATGGATCCGTCATAGAAGTCGGGTTGGGGTCATGCTTCATGCGGGGGCTGACAGGTTGCTCAATAAGCAGATCAAATCAAACATGCAACTATACCGAGACCCATTTGGCTGACATGCCGCTGCTCTGCGAGTGCCTTCTGGTTTGGCGGGCTAGCTCCCTGAAGCATCCATGGATGTCCGCGATGGGAGGGTGTGGGACGACACGGCTCCTTTGCGGATAACTTGCAGCTTCGAATCGACAAAGGATATCGGAAGCGATGTTCCGTGTTGTAGGGCCTGGCCTTTCCAGTAGGATGGATTTCTGGTTGCGTTACTGGCTGCAAAGGCTCGTATTCGACCATGAATGATGCAAAGGAGCTTCAAGTCTGCTTCGGTAGTCGCATGCATACCCGAGGAGGCATTCCCGCATTCGTATGTATCGGTAACTAGGGTTCCTGCTTGAGACAAACAGTGGCGTTTCTTCAAGATGGTGTATTGGGCATGTCGCCTTGCCGAAGCCAGCACTTCGAGTCGGAATCCAAATCTCCACCAGGTGGTTGATCGAGAAATGACGAAATTAGACTGCATTGCTTGCCGCACTAGCCCAAAATAATTCGGCCTCACAGACTGTCCCATCATGTGACGGAGGCTGGAAAATGGGCTGGAGGCGGTGATGCTTCTGTTCCTGTGTTTGGCCTCTTTGCGTCTATTAGGCCAATCAGTTGAGGATATCAAACTCTCAACGGACCACAGCAAAGTAGGGATGTCTGCGTCGTATGAACCTCACTTAAAAATGGAAAGTGCCCATTAGTTTGACATGCCTGCCTAAATTTAAATTAAAATCTGTACTAGAACATGATTACTAGGTCCAACGATTGGTGGCTTGGAGTTATGACTGGAGGTTTGTGGCAAGAGTTAGGTGAAAAAGAAGCCGGATGTACGGCGTCAGCAGACCAGGTATTATTGAGACCCATATCCTTTGTAAAACACCACAAACAAATCCAAGGGTTCGAGAATACAGTACTCCATTACCTACTAGAAGTTCAATACGAGGTATTGCTAACATAGGCTTTGTTGGGTGATGGATGATATCATTGGTATACTAAGAAGAGCTAATGGAGCTACAAAAGGGCAAATTCGCAAAGGTTCAAGGATGTAATGAGGCAGGCCCGAGGTTTATGATACATGTGAATTTTGTTGGGATCCCCTCGTTATTGGCCGGGTCTTGCCACTAATTCCTCAAGTTTATCACGAAATCTATCACTTTCTCTTATCCCGGAGTGTGGTGAGAGTAGTATTTCCGAATAGACTTTGTTTTTATGGAAATGAAGATGAGAGTCCTTTAAATTAAATACTGGGCTCTGTTGAATCCGCCGACTACGTATGCGTCGAGGTGCTTTTACTGATTTAGGATTACATGTACACAATCGTATCACGTATGGGCAGTCGTATAATCGTATGATATATTCAGAGACACACAGTATGAGATATGAATGCTGGTACTGCAAGGATGTTTGTGCATTGACATAGCTAGACTTAGCCCACGGCTCGACGAGTCAAGAGTAATTATTCTAGAACATGCAATACCTCAACTGATATACAATGTAGCAAGAGCTTGTGATAGGTCCGCAGATATAATGAAAAATCATTTAAAGGAACATCATCGTTTATACGTGGTTGGGAATTGTAGACACAGAAAATAAAATGATCGAGGAAGGTTAAGAATGAATGCCATGGATGGTTCAACATAGGAAGCATAGAGAGGGAAGGATGCTTAATCAGGCCAGAGCAATTTTAACGAGGTTTAAACAAGCATTGATTTAGCGCTGAGTTTGCATGCGAACTCCGCGAGCGCCCTGGTTTTTACTAATATACAATAGCGATATGACCACTGTCAGCACGCCAAAGATATATAGGTCACACATAATGTATGGCAAACTAGGAAAGGTAAATAAATAAATAATGGGTACCGTCTTGTTCTGTTATAAATGGCGATTGAAATCCAATGAAGTGATGACGAGCCTCTCCCCGTTTTATTTATATGGTTACCGTCCATAAATATCACTGCATATATATATGGCTTACATAAATGGAGTATGGAATGCCGCTTCAACATGGTATATGTGCTAGTAAATGAAAAATGAGGTTATTCCCAGACTCAATTAGGCAAACATAGAGCATCTTGCTGAGTTCATCGTGCACGCGTCGTCACCGCCAGGCACAACCTAGCAAAATTTGATCAATGAAAAATACCAATTCAACTCCAACAGAATTGATCAAGCTAGAAAGAGATGTAATCAGAGTCAATGGCGGCGAAACATCGATGCAAATACTCACCTTCGCAGTTACAAATTCTCAGCAAAGCAGTGCACGGAAATAAAGCCACCAACCATTTGGTCACTCTTAGTAATCCCCACAGCACTCAGCCCTTTTTGAGGCTAGTGCGTTCCTTACACAGCCTGAATCAGCAGCTCGAATGCGAGAAAGAAGCTTGGGCCCACAGCCACTTGCCCCAAAACGCTACCTGGCTGCTGATGTAACACTTGACTAAAACTCCACCCCACCCATCGTCGTCCGCAAAATGTGCCCCTCTGGGGCCACGCGCGCTGGCGACGACCAGCAGCTTCTGCTGTATTTCTAAACGTTGGGCTGGATCGCACTTTTTTTTTCTTGTTTGCCTCTTTCTAATTACCAGCTAATCAATCCCTCACCCTTACCCAAATCCTGCGTTTTTTGCGTCATCAGCCCCGCACTCCAATCCGGCATATATAGATCCCCTCGACCCCGCGATCAAAATTCCCATGACACTTTTACGAAACATTGTCATCCCAGTCTTCGTTGCCTTAGCTGCTGCGATCCTCTTCCAACATCGAATTCAAAACACCGCGACCACAGCCATCGAGCTTATAAAGAATTTCACCGACGCCAACAACTTAACTTCATTCTCCCAAAAGCCTCCCGTCGCTAATACGCACCCAAACCAACACCAACACCCAGACCACCACCTCTTCGCTTCCGAAATGTCCATCCAGCGAGCTATCCGAAAGGTTTTTCTGGCCATTGAGCAGTCCGAGGGCGCTGGCGCTCGTGTCAGGCGATCCATTGGCACTCCCCAGCTTCGCAACTTTTCACCCTTCTTGATGCTGGACCACTTTTCTATTAAGCCCGGCGCCGGTTTCCCTGACCAGTAAGTCTAACTGCCATCCCTCCACTCATGTAAAAATGCAGCAGAAGCTAATTTCATTTCCTGTAGCCCCCACCGTGGCCAGGAGACCATTACCTATCTCCTCGAGGGTGGTGTCGACCATGAAGATTTTGCTGGAAACAAGGGCACCCTCTCGGCTGGTGACCTGCAGTTTATGACCGCCGGACGTGGTATTGTCCATGCCGAGATGCCCCGCCAAAACCCTGACGGCAGCGCCAATGTCGGTCTCCAGCTCTGGGTTGATCTTCCCCAAAACCTGAAGGCCTGCGAGCCTCGCTATCGCGACCTTCGGTCCACCGAGATTCCTACTGTCGATGTCGATGACTCCAAGGTCACTGTTAAGGTCATTTCCGGTCAGAGCCATGGCATTGACTCTGTCAAAGACCTAGCTTACACCCCCGTCTGGATCCTCGACGTGACGATCCGCCCCGGTGGCAAGATCACCCAACCGTTGCCCAAGAACTGGAACGCCTTTGCCTACACACTCGAGGGAGATGTTATTGTTGGAAAGGACGACCAGCGTCGGGTTGTTGAGCAGTTCCACAACATTGTCTTTGAACAAGAGGGTGATGTCGTTCACTTTGAAGTTGATGCTGGTGCCGAGAAGCCCGCTCGATTAGGTAAGCCTACCATCCAGACTCCCCAAATCAACCCCGAAAAACACATTTACTAACATGCTGTCCTTAGCTCTTATTGCCGGCACTCCCCTTGATCAGCCCGTTGTTCAGTACGGTCCTTTCGTCCTCAGCTCCAAGGATGAAGTTGTCAAGGCCCTTTACGACTACCAGACTCACTCCAATGGCTTTGAGCGTGCCAAGGATTGGCAGAGCGAGATTGGCAAATCCATGATGCACTAGTCGCCCGAAAATTCTGTATTTGTGTATCATCATGCTGGCGTTGGAATAAGGAAGGGATTTATGTTTGATCGCATCTTGTGGTTATGAGAGTCTTCGTCATGGGACCAAAATATATTGTGCTGCAGCGTTTTTTATATGTAGACAAATTCCAGCAATCTTTATAAAACATGCGCGTGTTTGTGGTTGAAGTGGAGCCGATTTTACCCTACTTGTCGTAGCAAGCATTGCAGCTTGCCTCCCCCCGGTCGTCTGTGTTTGGTGGAATATTTGACCTTCAACTTAACGAACCCAATAGTCAACCTTACTAGCTATATTCTCTGATAGATGTAAGTTCTAATGAGACGGAATGCAATAGGACGAGGTCGTTAGAATCGATTTCGGTGGCCTGCGGCGGTGCGCAGCATAATAACAGTTTCTAAAAGGAGAAAAAGGATGCTACCCATGGTCTAATTATTCTGAGCCAGGGTTTGTTCGCATGGCAGCTCTTTACATTAGTGTATGTGCTATCGTCGACATAAAATGGCCAAAAAGGAACATGGCCGGTCAATTTTCTGTGATTGACAATCGATCTCGGTGGCGGGAACATGGATGAAGCATAGCGTTCAAATTACTTTACAAGTCAAACAGAAATCCCAATTCACGCATTACATTCGCATGCTCAAGGATTCTTAGTACTACAGAGTACAACGGTTCTAATGCCAAAATTATTTATTAATGTGTCTCAAAGAAAGCAAAGAAGAAGAATCCACCACCAGAGGCTAAAGTGACTGCATCACGTTCTGCCACCTTGTATGAGAGGGGGCGTTGTCGAATAACAACACCTCCAGGTAGTCATCGTCATCTTTGAGTCGACCTCTGCATCCACGAAAGCTCTTCAAAAATTCCCAGCCACGTTCATGCAACCCATAATTTTCACTAGAACGACGGAAAACAAATCATATGCATCATTAAACCCTCCAAAAAAGAAAGAAAAAAAAGCTCGACCCTTCCATATCCGTTCACCTCATTTTCCATGTTCCTTTGCGCCAAAGATTGCCCCAGTTCTGGGCATCTGCACTGAGGATTTCATAAGGGTAAAAAATTTGGAGAGAGTAATGGGTATTATGTATCAAACATGTGCAACGTAAACATCAAATCCATGTGAGGCACCCGATTTAGAGGAGAAGAACGGCGAGACCGGCGGCGGCAATAGCGCCAATTGGAGCGGCAGTCTTTTGAGGCATTCCCTGGAAAAACGTAAGTAAGATAAACAAAGTGTTTGGCAAAATACTTACAGCATTGTCAGAGCTAGAGCTGCTGGTCTCGCTGGAAGAAGAGTCCGTGCCAGTAGCACTAGAGTTCTCAGTAGCAGAGGCAGAAGAATCGCCAGTCTGGGAGCTGGTCTCAGAGGCAGAGCCACTCTTTCCACTGCTCTTCTCACTTCCAGTGCTAGTGACAGTAGCGACGATGGTGGAGTCACCAGAGGTGAAAGTGGTGAGAACAATATCATCCGTCTTCGAGGCTTCAGAACCGCCAACAGTGGTCTCGCCAACGGTGGTGACCTTATCACCGGCGGAGTTGGTGGTGACACGAGTGAAGGTAGAGACCTTACCAGAGCCACTGGCTCCAGATTTGGACTCGTTGCCACCATTGCCAGAGCCAAGGGTGGTGGTGGCAACAGCCGTCGTGATAGCGGTGCCGTCAGATGTAATGGCGCTGAAAATTGTCGAGACAGTAGCCTACGGATTTTATTAGACATGTTAAAGATGTGGGTTTCAACGTAACCTACCGAGCCTCCCTTGGAGCCACCGGATCCAGTCTTAGTAGAACCGCCATTCGAGCCACCGGTAGTAGAGATGGCGACACCAGCACCTGTGATGTATGTTAGCCAAACTAGGAGCAACGGTATTTTAGGCTCTTAGGTCTTTACCTTGGCAAATCTGAATACCATACTCGAGAGCTTGAGAGGCCTCGCTGCTTCCACAAATGGCGTTGGAACAGTCTCGAATACCGTACAGGAAGTTTGGGTTGGCACAAAGGCAGGCAAGGTCACCGGTGCTACATCCGAGCTCGGAAGACTTCTCTTCGCCGAGCATGTTGTTGGCGCAGGTTTGCTAGCTTAAGGGTTAGTGTGTGAAAAAGAAGAATAAGAACACTGAAGAACATACACCACACTGGGCGAGGTCACTAATGCTTCCCTGGGCAGCGGCAGCAGTGGCAAAGCCGGCAACAGCGAAGAGGATGGACTTCATCTTGACGGGTGATTTTGTTGACAAGTGGTCAAAGGTTCCAAATCTAGTACACAATATTAGCCAATCTAGCAGTGGGCAGGTTTGACGCGCGAGATACAGTTGAGAAGCGAAGAAAAGGAGAGAGGGCCATAAACTGGACTGGGTAGAATGTGTAATGTGAGAGTGTAGACGGTGAATCACACGCCGGGAAGAGGTGCGATTTGAGGAATAAATGAAGAGGGGTTGGGGAAGCCTAGAAGGCGGTAGTATTGTTTGTGTGTGACAAGCAAAAGGGCGGTACCACACAGGGTACGAAGCGCCGAGATGAACGATTGTGAGAAATGAATGCAGCAAAGTCCCGGAACACGACGTGATCCGCCAGATGAGAATCCGAGAAAACTTGGCCTCGGGACACAAAGGAAGCATATCCAATACTCCCGGGAAGGGGGGTATTCGTGAAAAAAATGCTCCTGGCGGGAAGGAAGAAGACCATATTCAGGCAGGCATTTACATACCTAGTATAAATACACGACTGAACGGGTGGGGTTCTTCTGAGAGATAGGGACGAGCGGTGTCGAGGTTGGAGGGTGTTGAGGAGACGAGAACTGGTGTTGGAGGAGAGAGGTTGCGAATGTGCAGAGAGAATGATGAGGATGAGTTGAATGGTGAAACAGGAAGAGCGAGGAGTTTTATGGTTAAGAGGGAAGGAGTGAGGTCCAGTCGCCTGGCAGCAGTTGGCAGCCAAGGGCTGGCCGGCAGGTACTCACAACTGAGATGCGAGTCGGGATACCTTGGCGTACGGCTTGCCCGCAGGAAAGAAGGTACCTGGCCACCGGCCATGAGCGGCTAGGCCGTTCGTAGCATGGACAGTAGACCCTGGCCACGAGTGTGGAACCGTCGATGGCTTAACGTGCGGTCGATGGGATGGATCTCCCATCCGCCCCCCACCGACTGTTGTCGTTGACGATGCCTGACCAGCTGTGCGGGGGCGCTAGGGCAGACACTTGGCACTGAGTCTCGCATAGCAAGGTCACCCACTGATGAGCTCATGTAATGGGGCTGGGAGTTTACAGGGGGTTCTGGATGTCTAGGATCTAATCAGGGAAAGAAAGACTAACTCACAGTGTAAAAGGGAGCTCCACCGCAAGACTCAGGTACACTGAAGTGGTGTAAGTGGTTCGTCACACGAGTCAAAAAAAAAACAAAAAAAAAACGCCCTTGCTTCGCCAAGGTGGAAGTCTGCATATGTAATGAGCCTCGGATCTTCTGCTCTCGGGTTCTTTGTGATGCGCGATGCCGCGCAATTCATGGTAAATGTTCAACAGGCTTAGGTGAAAAAGAGGCAGAAACAAGCTGGATCGACATGCACCATGGACGCGATGATTCGATGCGCTCTGATACCACCACACTAGATCACCCTAATCGACGCCCCACCCCACCGCACTTGTCAGTTCCAAGCCGGGCGCTAGACGGAATTGCCAAAGTGCCATCAAAAAGAGTGCGCCGCCGCGGAACGCCCGAACATTATCTTGTGTGCCAGGAAAGGACGTGGACTTTGCAGGTCCCAGTCCCCTATACGCTTTGTTCCAAACTCTGCCGGAGGCCGCTGCCGAGAAGGCTCGGGGCCGAGACCATCTCATATCCAAGTGCCAGTTTAGGGGCGGTGTCGACGTCACGGTTTTCCCGCTAAATGCAAATTACCCTCTACAGCAAGACGAGAACTAGGGAGGCGGGAATTTGTCAATCATGAAACGGAGGCCGCCCACCATCTACACGCCACCAAGTAAACATGGTTGACGCTGTACGGCAGTGCCGCACAGGTGGTGTTCGTTTGTAGCTGTGCAACGGCCGTGGACAGGACGACAGAATCGGGTATGACGAGTACACTAGGCTGTTCCAACCCTGGGTTAGAGAGATGATGTGTATGAATCTTCTTGCCCCGACAACTAGTCTGGTTGGGCAACATCGGGCAACCCCATCCAACGGCCATTACCAGCCTCCAGACCACCCATTTCTCGTCTGGCCCATATCTGCAGAAGAACAACAACACGTGTATGACCGGGACTTGGAGCACAGCAGAGCAAAGGTGCCGCATTGACGACAGGACTGGGCGATCAATCATGAAGCGAGGGCAGGGCCGACCCAGACACGGCACAAAACACTAACCACGATCAAGCTTGATCGCAGCTGCTTTTTCGACAATGGGCTCAGTCATTGTCGGTGGATGAAGCCAACTCGGCCTCCGATTGGGTACTGGTACTTTGTTGTTTTCCTTGTGGTGCTGCAGGATGCTTGGAAGTCGACAGGTCTGGATTCACTCGTTCCCCACTCCCCACTCAACATCCCATCACAGACTCCACCGCCTTCCCAGTTTCCTGGCAACCGCCCATTATCCGTCCATGTCCAGGTACCTACCTACCTTCTGCATCATTATTGCTTCCATTAATTCCCAACTTGATTCCTCGAAACGACGCAATTGATCATCACTGTAACATTAGGGCATCTATTTTGACCTCTTTTATTTTTATTCTCTCCCTCAACCCCGGAAACCCTTTACATCCATAAGAAAGAAATACATCCATCTACCCTATTCGTTCCCCTAAAACTTTGCAAGCTGTTCCCCCACACACGCATATACGCGGTCTGATTACCCCTCCTCCCTTTGATTATTGAACATCCCTGTTCAGCTGGCATCGGGTGGCTCTGCCAAGGCTAGGGGACACTAGAAGCCACCGGCAATCAAGGGAGCTAGAATCCCGACCACCCGGCGTGGCTGATGTCATGGAACACCCTTGGCCAGAATTTCTCACCCCCGTCGTCATGATCAAATCACTCTTGGATTAAACCGCAAGTAAACCTGATTTGCTATGTGTCACCGGCACTTCTGTTTTCTAGACGCCATGCTCGTCATGGCCACCAAAGACAAGCTAACCTGCAATCTGGCGCTCAGTCACTGGGCGTTGTCTTTTCTGTCCTACTCAACTATGCCCACTGTGTCTCTCCAAACAATAGCCAACCTTGTTTGGAGACCCCAATTGACCTAATTCACGTTCGATTTCTGGTGACTAGACCTGCATACCGCTTATTCCGGCTCGTCGTCGTAATCCCCTCAATCAACATTGGCTAGAATCCCCAAATCTGGTACAAAGCCTGCATAGTATGATGCGTGCGACGCAAGACCACCCTCTCTCTGCCTGATCCCAGGCAATGTGGCTGGTTGTCACCTTTCATTTATCCAACCTCGTCACAATTGCCACCGCGCCGTAATATTGAGGGAAATGGCTGGTGAAACCGAGAACTGCTTGTGGCACAAATTACAACGATCCCTTTATTTCGCTATGCAGCTGCATCACTTGCCATGTGTACCCTGAGCCTCGCTTGAGTCCCCTCCCATGCTCTTTGATGGCCTGCAGGCCATCTAGTCTAGCCCCGTAGTCGCAGCAGGGCACCATTTTGGTGTTCCCTATACTGCTTCGTCTCCCTGCAGGCGACGCTGTCTCCCGCCAAAAGCCGTCGCTAATCCAGCGCTATATTAGTAGCACCGCCAACATCTACTTCGGCCCATGTTCAGCTGTACAGATCTTGGGTAGGTAGTTGTGGAGTGAACTAGGGTGAGACGTTTCGAAGCACTACACTCATCAAAGGACCTGCCGGCTGAGACTCATCACCCAACTGTGTGCACTGTCCAGTTACGAGTACCCTCAACCTGTTCTAGCCGGCTTTCCTAGACCATTCATAGTAGCGATGCTCATTTTTCATTTTATCAGCTCGGTCGATTTCGGCGATTGATTCCAGTGCACATGGAGACCTGTCGCCACAACCATGCTGTTCACGACGATGCATTCACAAGCAAACCTGACATCGCAACATAAATGTGTTTCTTAAAGACGCGAAGACGTCGCTCACTATTCAATATCTATAACCGGGGGTAATGTGCGAGAAACAATTGCGAAAACAATTCATTGAAACGACCAATATCCTAACAGATGCAACTCCAGCGCGAGCATGCGTGAGGAGATATAAGGGTAACTCCTCGAGATGCTCATCGTAACAAGGGCATTAGAGACCTGACTTTACATATTACTTTCCTATACTTCATTCATTCCGTGCTTCCCGATCCGTGTCGTCGTTTTCGTCTCATCGATCTTCATAATATAACTCGCGACAGCAATTTGACGGTGTACTTAACCACTGCACATCACGCAAGCCTCAGGGTTCTCAATGGAGCCTATAATCTATTAGCACATCTGCGTGACCCGCTGGGTTTTGACGTCAACTTACATTCCAAAACGGCATCAGAGTAGATGTCGCGTTCACGCTCCTCACTATCGACGGCCTGGTCCTCGGACTGGTTCTTCTTCTGACCAAGTTCTTCGTCCTTAATCTTCTCCGCAGGCTCAGTAGGCAATGTTTTGGGGCTGCCTCCTTCCTCGTTGGTCTTGACTCCGTTGGGAGCAGACGCGGTTTGGGTGTTGTTAGCGCTGGCAGAGTTACCGGATACACCGTTAGAACCTGAAGGTCGCGACACAGCAGCATGGGACATGCTGTAGGTCGAACCGGCAGGGGGAGCTCGCTTCTTCAAGCCCTTGGGCTGGCCCACATTGGTATCGGCAATTTTCAGCGCCTGCTGATCCACAGTGAACTGAATGGGGGCAGCTGCGGCCTGAGTACGAAGGTAGTACATGCCAGTCTTGAGACCGAGCTTCCAGCCAGTGAAGTGCATGCTAGTAATCTTGCCCATGGTAGGATCCTTCATATGGATGTTGAGGGACTGAGACTGGTCAATGAAGGCACCTCGATCAGCAGCCATCTGTACGACCTGGCGCTGAGAAATCTCCCATACGGTCTTGTAGAGAGCCTTGACGTCGGCAGGAATATTGGGGATGTTCTGGATGGAACCGTCCTCGGCGATGATTCGGTTCTTCATGGCATCGGACCACAATCCCATGTCGACCAGATCCTTGAGAAGCCAGGGGTTGACAACCTGGAACTCACCAGCCAAGACACGGCGCGAGTAGATGTTCGATGTGTAGGGCTCGAAACATTCATTGTTACCCAGGATCTGAGAGGTACTGGCAGTTGGCATGGGTGCCATGAGCAGACTGTTACGGATACCGTGTTCCTTGACCTGCTCACGGAGAGGCTCCCAGTCCCAGAGCTCCGAAGGCTTGACATTCCACATGTCAAACTGGAGGATACCCTCGGAGGCAGGTGATCCCTTGAAGGTCGAGTAAGGTCCCTCCTCCTTGGCCAGCTGCACTGAGGCGGTCAGGGCGGCGTGGTAGATGGTTTCGAAGATCTGCTTGTTCAGTTCACGAGCTTCGGGGGACTCGAATGGCATGCGAAGGGCAAGGAAAGCATCGGCAAGTCCTTGGACACCAACACCAATGGGACGGTGACGCATG
Organism: Calonectria naviculata; assembly: GCA_003031705.1. Lineage (NCBI taxonomy): Eukaryota > Fungi > Ascomycota > Sordariomycetes > Hypocreales > Nectriaceae > Calonectria > Calonectria naviculata. The sequence continues at coordinate 23,429 of NAGG01001095.1, forward strand.
TTGCTGTTGCGAGCCTCCGGAACAGGATAGTGGTTGACATCAATAATCTTGTTCAGATTGCGGACGACAGTCTGAGTAACTTCGTGCAGCTTTTGGAAATCATAGCAGTCATTGTTGTAATCAACAAAAGAAGGCAGGGCCAATGACGCAAGGTTACAGACGGCAACCTCGTCGGGGGCGCTGTATTCAATGATTTCAGTGCAGAGATTGGAGCTGCGAATGGTACCGAGGTTCTTCTGGTTGCTCTTGCGGTTGGCATGGTCCTTGTAGAGCATGAAGGGGTTGCCGGTCTCGGTCTGAGCTTCGAGAATAGCATACCAGAGCTTCTGGGCCTTCATGGTCTTGCGACCCTTGCCAGCCTTCTCGTAGCTTTCGTACAGGGCCTCAAACTCCTCACCATAACAGTCGGCAAGACCGGGACACTCGTTGGGGCACATGAGAGTCCAGTCACCGTTCTTCTCGACACGCTTCATGAATAGATCGGGGATCCAAAGGGCGAGGAACAGGTCACGAGCGCGCACCTCCTCCTTTCCGTGGTTCTTGCGGAGGTCAAGGAACTCAAACACATCGGCGTGCCAGGGCTCAAGGTAGATGGCGAAAGCACCAGGTCGCTTGTTGCCTCCTTGATCGACATAGCGGGCCGTGTTATTGAAGACACGGAGCATGGGGGTGACACCATTGGAGGTACCATTGGTACCGGCAATGTAAGAGCCAGTAGCACGAATGCGGTGGACATTGAGGCCGATACCACCTGCCATCTTGGAGATCATGGCACAAGTCTTGAGGGTATCGTAAATGCCCTCAATGCTGTCTTCCTTCATGTCAACCAAGAAGCATGAAGACAGCTGAGGCTGAGGAGTACCAGCATTGAAGAGCGTAGGTGAGGCGTGGGTAAAGAACTTCATGGACATGAGGTTGTATGTCTCCAGGACACGCTCAATGTTGTCACCCCAGATGCCGACGGCAACACGCATGATCATGTGCTGTGGTCGCTCAACGATCTTGCCGTCGATCTTCAAGAGGTAGGATCGCTCCAGAGTCTTGAAGCCAAAGTATTGGTAGTTGAAGTCACGATCATATACGATGGCAGAGTCGAGCTCTTCCTTGTGGCGCATCACACACTCGTATGTCTCCTTTGAGATCATAGGGGATGCTCGGTCGTTCTTGGGGTTGACATAGTGGTAAAGATCGCTGACAACAGCAGACCATTGCTTCTTAGTCTGCTTGTGAAGGTTGGAGACGGCGATGCGGGCTGCGAGGATGGCGTAGTCGGGATGAGTGACGGTCATGTAAGCCGCAGTCTCGGCAGCCTGGAGAAATCTTTGTTAGCCAACGGTAGCCTGATCCAGTGACCTAGACAACTTACCAGGTCATCCAATTGCACAGTTGTGACACCGCCGTAGACACCAGAAATGACCTTCTGAGTGATGGCGACGGGATCAATGTGGTCCATGTCCAGACCGTAACACAGCCGAGAGACACGGGCAGTGATCTTGTCGAACTGGACACGCTCCTGGCGTCCATCTAGCCAAGAGTTAGAGTTGATGAAGCAAGGGAGCGTTGGTTTGGTCCAAGCATACCTCGCTTTCTGACGAACATGTTGATAATCTGGCAATTAGAAAAGGAGGCGGTAAGGAAGGGATTAGCCGAACGTGAGGCTAATGTACAGCTTTCTCTTCCCTGCTTTGAAAAGCAGCTCGAAGTCAGCAACGTTCAAAAGAAAGAAAAGATAAAACGCTTGAGGACGAAGATTGTCCAGAGTGGTTCGCGGTGGGATGTTGAGGGGAGGTGGGAGGAGGGATCTCAGTGGAAGTCAAGGGAGGTTTTAAGGGAGGCGCGTCTTGCTACGCGACACCAATTTTTTAGCGCGACAACAGGCTAAGCCGTTAAGAAAATCCATTAAAGTCCCCGCCCAGCAACCACACGTAACGTCCGTGTCCACGCAGCAACTCACCGGCTGCGGCTGAAACAAGGCTCATCTGGCCTCATTAAGTGACTGAGAAGTCGGTGAGATGATCGGATTTCGTCGTATCTCCAGTTTATGCTCTTCAATACCGACATTTCCCATTCTCTGCTCCGATATCGCGTCCTCGCGCCCCTGGTTGCTTGGCCCGGTCTGGTGGGGTGGATTTGAGGAACATGCGCGAAATCACGTGAAAGATTATGCATTATTAATTGAAACCGTTCTCTGTCAGCAGGCAGGGCTAAGGCATATGGAGACGTCTCTTAGGGCAACGGCCAATGAACGAACAGGTCGGCCAAAGTCCAATCAGACACCCAACTGCCCTGTCAGGCTTGTGACTTTGAGAGGTCCTTCGATGGATTTTGCTGCCTGTTAGTGACTCAAGAACCACCGCACAGGTCGAAGTAGCTGGTCCTATGTCATCAAACAGGCTTCTGCGCATCCCATCTCGGAATTTTTTCTCGTCCCCTTCTTCCCAACTTTCACATTTTGCAGCCGTTGCCATGGCTTCCTCAGCTCCATCGGGCACTGGGCCACTTGGTGCCTCAAGTTACACCCCCAGATACATTGATGTACGTGTGGCCGGGTATACCCCAACTCTATATATCCGATGTGGAGACCCGGACTTACACGCTGAATTCTGTCGAGTAGATCGGTATCAACTTAGCCGATCCCATCTTTCGAGGCCGCTATCATGGAAGCCAGAAACACCCCGATGACCTTGCTGGCGTTATTAGCCGGGCTCGTGAAGTTGGCTGCTCGAAACTTATCGTAACCGGCTCAGACTTGGGTAACTCTCGGGAAGCCCTTGAACTCGCCAACGAATACCGTAGGTTTATTACACTCACCTTGTCTGTTTCCTAGGATCCAAGCTGATATTACCTGGTTACAGCTGGGACTGTCTTTGCGACAGCCGGCATCCACCCTTGTAGCAGTGCTGTGTTTACTGCTGCCGGACCATCCCACGAGTCTGAGCATACCACACCATGCGATCCGAATCCAGAAATCCCAGTGTCCGAGGATCATGTTGCTGACCCCGAGAAGACGGAGCAGCTCATTGCCAACCTTACCTCCCTCGTCTCCGAGGCTCGAACTTCAGGTAAAAAGCATTTGGTTGCAATGGGCGAATTTGGCCTCGACTATGACCGCCTCCACTATTGCTCAAAGACAATCCAATTGCACTCCTTTGCTGCTCAGCTCAAAGTGGCCGCCTCCCTTAGCCCTCAGCTGCCGCTATTTTTGCACTCCAGAGCTGCACACGCTGATTTTGTCCGACTCCTCAAAGAGGCCTTTGGAGAGAGATTGGAGAGGCTGGAGAAGGGCGGTGTCGTGCATAGTTTCACTGGCACAGCCGAGGAGGTGCACGAACTGATGGACCTGGGGTTGTACATCGGCATCAACGGTTGTAGTTTCAAGACTGTCGAGAACTGTGCTGTTGTGAAGGAGGTGAGTCTCGACCGACTAATGATTGAAACGGACGGACCCTGGTGCGAAGTACGACCAAGTCATGAGGGCTACAAGTATTTAATCGAAAAGAAGGAAGAAAAGTCGGCTCCAGAGGCGGAATTGAACGGAGCCCCCGTCGCTCCCACGGAGGCCTCGGAGCAGCCAAAACAACAAAAGCAGCAAAAGCAGCAAAAACAGTCCAAAAAGAACCAGAAGAAGGAGCCTGAAGTTCCGGACCGCTTCAAGGTCGTCAAGAAGGAGAAGTGGGAAGAGGGTGCCATGGTCAAGGGTCGCAATGAGCCATGCAATATCGAACGCGTGGCCAAAATCATAGCCGGCATCAAGGGAGTCACTGTTGAAGAAGTGTGTGAGGTAGCCTGGCGCAACACGGTAGCTGTGTTTGGGGTAGCAGACGACTAAGTATGTGTGGCTTGGCGAGTGTGTTCTCATCACAGGGTATCAATTAGAGAAAAGAAGATAGACTAGACACCATTGCACAGATCCAATGCGGCTCCGGATCATAAACCCGTTACAAGCCGGAGCCTTTATGACCGCGTACTCGTCCTTGTCTCACAACTCCTGTTGTCACACCATCTTCACCTGTCATCCACCCTGGCATCCGTTCACCATCTATTATCCCAGCCTCAACTAGTTGCCTCACACCTGCCCAAACATGTGTGCCTTGGAAGGATATCTTGATTGTTGGGGCCCATGTGTCCGCCTCGCTTGGAGGATTCTCTGGTGAGTCATCCACGTCCATTGAAGCATCTACCTCTTGAACCACAGCACTGATCTTGCTTCGTCTCCGCTTGCTTGCATTGGAATCAGCACTTGGCTCATCATCATCCTCATCTGCTGGAAGTGGGTTGGCCGAAGGAAATGCATCTTGCAATACAATCTCGACTTTCTCAACACCCTTTCCGTCTGTGACAACACCGGACTCCCCAAACCGTGCCTTGGCCACTAGTTTTGCGCGCTTTGCCACCCTTTGCATTGGTGTTAGCTCTGCCTCTCTCTTTCCTCGATCCTTCAAAAACGATGATTCTTTGGAGAGCGGTGGTGTGGGCAGTACTGTATCCAGGGGCGATTCCTTTTTCTTCCCATCGGCGTAAATACTCCAGCCACCACCTGCGGCATTTGTACGACCTGGTCCTCTCTTTTCTAGGACAGCGTCCAAATTTCGGCTCGTAAGATTGGTATTTTTAAGGGTATACCGCTCCCGAGGACGGGACAGAGCCTTGGGAATGCCATCTATGATCAAGCTTTGCAGACTTTTTGACTCGCCTGAGTTATTGGCGCCGGTACTCTGAGACTTTGAAAGATAAAGAGCTGGCGTTCCGTCTGGAAAGGCAATATAAATGGTCCGAGACGAGTCGAAAGTTGCGGCGCCTCCAGGCTGATTGCGGGCTGACAAGGCCAAGTTGGTAGCGTATGGTGAGTCAACGGTAAATATTCTTAAAATGAGGACCGGTATGTTTTTGGGCCGGTGAAAGTGGTAATGAGCCTTTACGTCGGGAAGCACGTGGCTCTGGAGGTTCTGTAAAAACGTTGATGGGTGGAATCGCGGGATGGAGAGGTTCTTTCGATCCACTTTGAGGATTTCAATCTCGTCTGCATTGTTTGATGGAGGCATCAAAGGTAAAATTTGATATGTTGTCCATTTTTGAGAGGTAGGGTTCTGGTCAAAGTAGGCGAGATCTGCCATGGCAAGCTGATATAGCGTCAGGCCGTGACGCCAGTCGCCTTCTAGAATGCGGCTAATTACATCACGCTTTGAGCCCTTTTGCTTTTGCATGTCGCGGTAGAGTTCCCGAAGCTCATCCAGGGAATGGCATGCTGGAAAAATGTCATCGTCATCTTCCTCCTCGTCGTCGCTCTGGATATAAGGGACTGCATTGGGGAGATTTCCAGGGTCTAACCAATCCAGAGCAAGTGATATTAGCAACTCGCGGGACAAGCGATTGAGGCTCTTTAATATAGTAGGGTTTGCGGAATCAACACGAAGTGTTGGTGGCAAACTGGTTGTGGTTGGGACGGAGATGCGCGCCATGGTATTGGCTGGTGATTAAAACCGAATTATCCAAGAGCTTGGGATCAACAAGAACGCGGCTCGGACAAGGCTGAGGCAAAATAACAAGGCTGCCCCGCTTGACAGTGTTAAAATACTTGCTGAAATATATTTGATAGGCCCGCCTCTGGCTGTACTTGGTCGCGACACGTCTGGGAATGGAAAACGCGTCTGGCTCCATTGTTCTACCGTAGTTGAGCCGACAATTTGCGCTGAGTAAGCAGAAGATAAAGCTAGCATATCACGTGACTATAGTTTTACTTGATTGCTGTTTACCTAGGTAGCTATCCATGCAATCGAAGTAAAACTACCATAGCAGTGCGGAAGCTAAAAGTGTAGTATCGTCGAGATTAACAGACACAGGATTAAAATGGAAAGAAAAGCTATTTCCTCTGAAACACCGTGAAAATCTTTCGAGTTCAGTGTGTGGTTAGATCAGGAATGATGCCGGTTCCAAATTCATGTCATGATTTGACTTGTATCCGGGAGTGCTAGGAAACGTTCTCCTCAGGCAAGAAAACGTAAAAGGTTACGAGGCAGACCACCCTATTTCCCCATCCTGGCCGTGTCTCATGAGGTGACCCAGTCGTGGCCATGGCATGACCTGGTATGCAATACGTACTCGATTGACCCTGAATTTGTTTGACCTACCACTGGCTTGCCTTTGCAGGACCCAGTACCCCCACTACAGCGGACACTCATTCCTGGAATAGGATCAAAGTCGGAGAACCGAGATGTTCGGGCGGAGAAAACCCCAAGACAGCAGGGG
>NAGG01001096.1:0-18769 GCA_003031705.1 Calonectria naviculata
CCCTCCTCTCATCCTCCCTCCATCTCACCCCCATCATCCCCTTGAACCATTCTCTCGTAATGCCCAGACACGGCGGCTCGGTGCGGCTGGCTTGCATCCACACCACCCTCCAGTCGCCAAAAGGTCTGTGGCACGCACACGACGCCCTGCAGCGGACCCCCCTCTCTCCACCCGCCGGTGTGTGTGCCTGTCAGTCATAAAAGGGCTGTCGGGGAGTTGTCGCCCCCATTGGCTCTGCGGGCCGTCGGTCTTCTGTCTTCCCTCCCAGCGATCCCGGGGGGCGGCAGCCGCTTTGGCGAGGGTGGGGGCTTTGTGCGACCCAGTTCAGGATGGGGATCCATATTATCCTTCCCACGACAGCCGCCCCGACAGCAACTCTTCTCGGGGAGTTGAGCTGAAGAGAGCCCACTGTCCGAGCACGCCCCCAGAGGCCAATCACGCCTTGCCCGCTCGGGCTTCCCGCGCTTGCCAAGTGCAGCAGCTCCCCGAGGAGCAGCATTCCCGTCTGTCTCTGATCGGCGGGAAAAAAGAGGGAAGAGGGCCAAGCCTGACGCCATCCGTTCCGTTCAATTAAGGAAAAAAAAAGTCAAAGGCCGAAAAGGGGACCTTGCTCACACGACACTGGAAACCCTGAATTCCAAGTCGTCCGTGGGTGAGAGCTGCCGCGGAGATGCCAGCGACTTCCGACGAGAGAAGCCAGTCGCGAAACCGAAAAAAAGCCATCGCTGTCTAGTTTGAACCCCATGAACGGTTCAATCACAAGATCATGGAAACCTGAGTTGCTCGCTGGTCGACATCTCCACATCTCCTCGGAAAAGGCCACCCCCGACTTCCGCACCTAAAAGCCAGAAGCCGTCCGCCTGCTCATGCGACCACCCGAACCCATGACCGGGAGGGGCGCTAGCCACAGTAGTTCCGCGCGTACCATCTGTACGTCATGACTTACGAATTATAGCTCCATTCGCTTGCAACGGCTTTCTGTTCGAAACATGCACATCATCACAGTTATTGAGAAATAGCATCATTGGTACGTGTCAAACTTCATCTCGAATTCTGTCGGTAATCGGATTATCAAATGTGCTTCGTGGCCATTGGGCATGTATCGTCAGCCCAGAGTGAACATCAAAAAAATTTCAAAAAAAAGACCCGTCTCAAGAGTCATCCATCATCCACTTTAAGGGACCCAGATCCACCTCAAAAAATAGATTAAAAAAAACGCCGTCAAACTCCCACCGGCTTCGTCGCACGTCATTGCATAGGCCATGGTGCTGTCCAAATAAAAAAGTAATAAAATGGGTAAAATGGGTATATCGACAAGAAAAGAGGGTATATCAGTGGACCGTTTGGAGGAGCAGACACCAGGGCACCAGGGAGCTTAGATCAGCAGCATGCTTAATCATCATCCTCCCAGTTTCCGTCCACTTCTATCGTCGTTCCCAGAGCCTCTCGGCCCTGTCGGATCATGTCTTGCAATTGCTTGTTGAATGTCGCAATTCGCACGTCAGTCTCGCGCTCCTCCATTTTCCGACGGGCCGCGAGGTGCTTTGCCTCCGCATCGAGACGGGGACTCTGGTCAACCGAGCCGCGACCCGACGCCGTGGAGGCGTTGCTCTGCGAACGCCGATGAGCGTGCAAGTTGGGGGAAGGAGATGGCGCCATCGTATGTCGACGACGGGAGGTGCTGGCTGGCTGGGGGATTTTGGTGGGTGACGGAGATCGAGGAGGGGCATATGAGGTGGCATACGAGGTGAAGGTGGCGACCGACGCCGTCGAGGCGGTTGAAGGACGCACAGCAGGTGCAGGAGGTGACGAGCGTTGAGAAAACCGACTAGACGGGCGGTTGGACTGGCGGCTGGGCTGTCGGCGAATGCTGGGAGTAGGAGTAGCAGTCGAGGGGCGAGAGGCCGGGGTGCTGATGCGTCGGCCTGTCGCCATCGAAGGGCCAGTATTGCGCGATCGTGGTGCTGACGGTCGCTGAACACGGCGCTGGGGAGTCTTGGCCTCAAAGGCCGGTGTCGAGTCGCCAACCATGACCCAGTTCCGGCCAAGTTCGTCCCGGTGATCGGTGTGTCGGCGCTTTGTGGCCGGTCCAGTCGGCGTAGATGCCCCGCTATTGATGTGCTCTTCGGCCGGGTCCGGCTGGTACTGATCGGCCTGAGGGTCCTGTTGCAGAAAGGGATAATGTCCGGGGATGGAGTGGTCTTCGTCCATCTTTTCATTAAAAGTCTGAATCGTCGGAATCTCCTGAACCCCCCCAGCCGTCACGCGAAATGCCGTACCCCCACCGGCCTGAAATCCACGGAATGCACCAGCCTTGCAAAACTCCCACACCTTGCCGACGACTCCGCCGATGGTCGAGAACGCAAAGCTGCCCCAGCCTTGAGACTGCGTGGGCTGGGGAGGCAGGTTGAACAGGGGCGTCGGACCGGTCATGTCCGCGTCGAGGTCTTCGCAGGTGCGCTTGGATCCAAGGGCCCTGCGATAATCGGAGTCGGAGTACATGCTCTCGTCCATCAAGTTATTCTCGCCGGGGCCGCTGCTGGGGGTGTCGAGCTGGCCGGCGAGCTGGTACTGCCGGGGCATGGGCCGGGCGGCCGGGGTGCCGAAGAGGCTGGTGCCGTGGTTGTTGAAGTCATCGTCGGCGGCGGCGGTGACGGGGGGCATCTCGCGCGACCGTGAGATCTCGTCACGGAGCCGCTTGCGCCTCGGGTGGGCGTCGAGCGAGGCCGTCGTGCGCGGGGCCGCATAGCCGTAGCTGGCGCTGGAGCTGGGCGACATGGGCGGGCGAAACAGGCCCGGGTGGACGCCCTCGGCGTGGAAGGCGCCGGGCATGTGGAAATGCGAAGGGACCGTCATGGCGGGGACGCACGCAGAATTTCCCCGAAGGCGGCGGGTTAACGGTTGTGTTGAGAGATGGGAATGGGAGAGGAGAGCGAGCTCAGCTGGAGCCGAGACACATCTCTCAAGGTCGAGAGCTATGGCCTTTTTTTCGATGAGGCCGGGGGGCCGAGGGGGTTGGGTGCGCCTCGTGATGCGAGAGACGGCAGAAATCGCAGGGATGGGGGGATCGCCGTGGTGGTCGGGAGCGTGCGGGTTTGGGGTGCGCGTGAGAGGAAAAAGAGGCGATGGGTAAAGGCGTGGTGGAGGTGGCGGGCAAAGACGGTGGTTGGTTGGCTGGTGGTGAGATGGGATGGGATGTTGCCTGGTTGAATCGCCCGTCGCCTGTTTGAACCTGAGGCGCTCTGTCTCGGTGACGTCGGGGTCGCTGCAGGCACTGTAGCTGGCGCAGCACGCGGACGGCCAGTCGACGAGAGTCGGGGGGTTAAAGGTGAGGCAGTCGGGTGCCCCGGCGGACAATTGAGAGGACAGATGAACTGCACAAGAATTGCACAGCCTGCTCTATGCTCAGCAATACAACGCCTCGTATAGTTTGGACAAAGAGCAAGTGTGGAGAGGGAAAAAAGGGTTTCGACAACAAGCCTCCCCGAGCATGGGGACAATGGCCGGGGGGGCAGACGGCTGTTCAGTGAATCGCAGGCGCTAGAGCACTCCACACCGCTGGCAGCGGCGGGTTTTGGTTGGGGCAGACTCGCTCGGCGGCCCACTCGATCGCCAGGGCTCAGGGCGCTCCCCCTGCAGAAGCTCACCCAAATTATTTTTTTTTGTTTTGTTAGTCTGCCCCGGCCCAAAAGGGGTTGCAGATGGTTGCGAAGGGCAATGGAAAATGAGTGGAGGCCGCCGTCCATCTCCAGCGTCAAGGCCGTCATCTGTCTCTTATTGCCCGCCCAACACAAGAATGGTTCATCCAGCATCTCCCACGTTTCCCGGGTCCCACTTCTGATTGACTCGCATTTTGCCTGTTGCTATTCTAGACTCGCTTCTACGCAGTAGTCCGAACCATGGTACATTCCATGGCTGTGGTTCATGGGTCATTATCATGCATGCATGTCCGCCCTTGTCCATGAGCTTGCAGCAAGCATGCAGTAAAGCTTCTTTTCGCTCTCCTGCTCATGCTCGTGCTCTTGCTCTATTCTCGCTCCCGCTTTCACTTTTCCCTCCCCATCCCTTTCTCTATCCCTCATCTCTATCTCCCTTCCAACCGCGCGGACAAGTTGATTGCTCCCAAGTCTAACAGACGCCATCATGCCTCTCTCCCTTTCGCCAAAACAAACCCGTTGCAAATGCCAAGTGACTTTCCTGTCTAGCCACGATGCCATCATTAAACAATCGTCATCATCTCCTTTTCCATGAGACTCAGTCTCGCGAGTAGTAGTCGTCCTGCTGTCCCTTGCGATCCACCGTCACGCCCCCATCGATGCCCTTCTCGCCGTGAACATGGGCCTTGGAGCCCCAGTACTCCTCCCGCTCCTTGAGCACCTCCTGTCCCCAGGCCTTCATCTCAGGCAACGTCATCCGGGTCGCGACATAGGCAAACTCTCCCAGATCCAACGTGCCCTCGGCGCGCTTCTCGTACTCGACCATCTGCAGGAGCAACTCCATCTTGTCCACGTCGTGCACGAAGTGGCTGTCGAGCGTCTTCGAGTCCTCATACTCCTGCCAGATGGCCCGGATCTCCTCGCCCGTGGTGCCGCCCGCCACGCCGCGCAGCAGGTTCTTGGTCAGGTAGTCCATCGTCTCGGCCTCGCGTCGGCTCTTCTCGGGCTTGGGCACGCCGTCGACGGGTGTGATGTCGCCCACCAAGAGCTCAGCCATGTCGTGGATCAGGCACATCTTCATGCACTTGGGCAGGTCGAGTTTCGGGGCCAGGGCGGGCGGTGCGAACATGGAAATCATGGACATGCGGTACATGTGATCAGCGATCGACTCTCCCCTGCGTAGGTGAACCCGTTGTCAGCAAAATCTCGCTCCGGACTGTCAGCACGCAGGCACGGTGTGTAGTCCTCACCTCTCGATTCCAAAGCGCCTCCATCCCTCACGCTTGGTCGTCTTGAGTCGCTCGAGCATGTGGAAAAAGGGCAGCGGACTGGACGAGCCCTCGGCGGGCGCAGGGCCCGGGATCTCCTTGATGGCCTTCTCGGGGGTCCATGGGTCGTCGATCTTGATATTCGGGGTGTAGCCCAGGTCTGCAGGACAGTAAGTAACGTAGACAGTAAGAAAGGACACTGGAATCCCGTAGACGTACCGGCAATGTTAGCCGTCTGGCTCTTCTCTGGTTGCGAACCCATGTCTGCTATGATGGCGGGGTTGTTTCGATCTGTGTGCGAGATGGTGGGGTTCGGTTGCAAGGCGAGAGGGTGTAAGAGCACAAGTAGTCAGATTAGAGCAGAAATAAGTAGGGCACACGACGAGGCGAGAAAGGGTAAGTTGTTTGTATTAGGAGAAGAAAACAGAAAGCCCCGTTTGTCCCTCTATCTGCCTTATCACACTGGGTCACAGAGGAAAGAAGCAGGCCGAAAAAAGGGCGGCACGGGATTGATTGCCCTCAGTCCCAGCCCAAGTCCCGGTCCCAGTCCCAGTCTGAATCCAAGCGACGGTGGGCAGGCGCAAAGACAATGCAGTGGGTTCTCAACGGCTTGTGGCCCAATACGCGGCTGCAAAATTACAATGCTGCCCAGTGTCCACGCCGTCAGTGGTCAGTCAACACCCCGCTAGTTGCTAGTTGTCGCTGCACTGCGCTACACTGCATCCTTCTAGTCCCCGCCGCCATCGGCCGCTGTCTTGTTGCGTCATAGCCGGAAGCGCCTCAACCAGGGAACCATGGAGACGTCACGCGGGAGTACAGGGTAGGCATCGCCAAACATGGGTAATCATGAACACACAAACAACTTTTGATGCAATCTAGTAAAACGCAAACATGGTTGTTAATTTACCATACTCAAGCTTTAATAAGTGTCTCCTTCAATAATAGTCCATTTCTCTGTGTTTACCAGATGCCCCGATCCTACCCACCAATTGACGAGGATCCGTAGTCACTTGGTGGTATTAGGTTCATAAATGCCTGTAATTCGCGTGCGCTTTGCTCAAACTCTTCATCCACACTACTGTTGCTACCCGCCCCCCCATTATGATCCATAGTCCCATATGATCGACTGCTTTGTACCGAGGGCATGTAGCGACCACCAGCAAAGTGGGAGTTGAAAGAACCAGTGCCCTTCAGGGGCTGAGTCTCGAGAACCGGATCCGACATCGTTTGTGTGCGAGGTAGTGCGGGTGCCCAGTCGTCGGAGGGGCCGCCAGCTTCAACGTCCTCAAGGTCTTCGTCTTCATCAAGGCAGGAACAAGAGAAAAAGTTGCCGAGACATTCACGCAAAGAGACGAGACCACGCTCAAGAGCGGCAGAAAGTTGCTGAGCCCGGCGACGGTAGACCTTGTGATGTGCCACAATAATGAGAAACGTGTTGATGATGGAAAAGATGGCAGAGACGTATGTGGAAATCTCGAGCCAGGTTGCCATGGTGGGCGGCTTTTCTTTGTAGCTGGAGGGTATACACCCAGGTGTGAGGTTAGATCAAGTCGTAATTGACGATTGAATGGATGGAAACAGAGATGATGTTTGTGTGAGTGCGTATAAAGGCGTGTGTATGTGTGTGTATGTACGTATGTGTATGTGTGCGGATATGAGTTTGTATGTATTGTTTGACTGCAGCAAATCGTTTGACTATGTTTGTGGGATGGGCTAGAGAAGAGCTGCAGGACACGTTTGGATCGTAGGAAAGGCTTGTTAAATACATGAAAGGGCATAACCCAAGAGACATCGGAGATGAATATATTGCATATATTCTACTATCTCCGTAGTTAGAGTTTTGATAGCATCGGAAACTTGTCACGAGCCCTTCATCAAGGCCTCTTCACTTGACCAACTCTAACTCACAAACGAACATGCTCGCCGCTTAAAAGTAACTCTCCCACAGCTCCTTTCGAAAGCCTTCCGTCAGCCTCTCGTCGGTGCCGTAGACCTCGGCCCAGCCCTGGAAGCCGCGCTCCAGCACCACCACCTCCTGCTGGCCGTCCCTGGGCTCCTCGCCCATCGTCTTGAGCAGCTGGTCGCGCTCGCGCAGGTACTTGAGCGCCGCGCTGGGCCCACGCTGCTGGCTCAGCATGCAGTGGAACACGACCGTCTTCTTGTCCTTGAAGCGGCGGGCCAGCGTCGCCAGCATGGCATCCAGCGTGTGGATGGGCACGTTGGTCGAGCCCATGATGTGGCCGCCAAGGTAGTCTGCGAAGGGAAGATTTTAGCTACCAGGGTTGTTTTCGGAGACGGCGTGTGTGAGACGACCAAAAGAAGAAAAAGGATCAGACCCCTCCCAGAAAAGAAAGGAGCATAATGGTGAAAAAAGAAAATCCCCCCTCGTTGGAAAATACAGCGTGTGAGTGGCTCACTTACCGTTATCTCGCACGTCGACAATGGCATAGCTTGTCTCCTGGGCGTCCCGCTCCGCAAGAATCTTCTCAGAGAGGGCCTGGGGCGACACCCGGCGCAGAGTCGCGATGGTCGTCATGGTGCGGGCTTGGGTGAGCAGAGAGTTGCCGAACCTGCCAAGTCGTTGCATAGAGAGCGTGTCTTCAAGGGTCAGACGAGGCTTGACGCTCATAGGTTGCGGTTCTGGCCCAGAGCCACGACACGACGGTACACGTCCCCCCCACTGCCGAGAGCTGGCTGGGCCTGTGGGGCAGGCGTTTAGCACATCGCGGGGCACCAGCTCATCACTCATACGCAGACGACGCACCCGCATCCGCACCCGCAGACGCGGACGCGGACACATGTGACTTGGCTCATTCATCATCCGCTTGACGGTTTCATGACGCTTGAATTATGCATGTCCTCTACTCCTCTACTCCCTACAAGTAAGCCAAACAGATCCCCGACAAATAATACATCCATTTTCATCCATCGCTTCCGCGCCAGCAACTCCGACAGAGGGTATTTGAAACGTCCGCCACATGCTCGTCATGCCTTGCCCACCCAGCCAGAATTAATGAAAAAGTCGAAAATCCTACCACCCTTTTGCGAGTCCAGCCGGCAAATCTCCTTGGCCTGCTTCTTCTTGAGCGTCCCGTTCGTCTTGAGCGCCTCCTTCAGGATCTGCTCCTTGATCATCAGGTATGGCTTGGGCTGCAGTCGAATCACCTCACACAGCTTGGCCTCCTCGGGCGTGAGCAGGTGTAGGTCTGGCGCGTTGTCCTGCGTGAGGTGCAAGGGCTGCACGCCAGAGATGGGCTGAGGATTGTACCGCTGCTTGGGAGGAGCATGGCCATTGACCCCATTCACGCCGTTGGCCTGACCATTCGTCTGGCCGTTTGTCGAGCCATTTGGCTGACCGTTGGCCTGGCCATTGGTCAGAGGCTTGCTTTCTTCATTTGCCTCGCCATTTGTTGCTGGCGCCGTTCTAATCGGAAGCTCGGGGGCCACGAGCAGGGCAGCCCCGCTTGGTGGATCTGGAGCGACCGGCTGCTTGGACCGCTGGGCTGAGGCCAGACGCTCGCGATCCATGGAACCCATGGGTATCGACTTCTGGATCCGCGTCGCCTTTTCTTGCTCATACTTTTCACCGCTCCTCAGATCCCCGATGCGGTGTGAACGCCACTCTTGCAGCTGTGTGATGGCTTGTCGCAGGTTGAACTCGTCAAGGAGGCCTTGGTTGAGATCTTCGAAATCCTTGTGATTCATCATGCGCGCAAAGGGCTTTGCCTTTTGAAGCAAGTCTTTTTCCTCCTTGGTTCGCCTCTTCTCGACCTTTGTGTTCTCTCGGTAATCCAAGAGGTTGTGCTCAAAGATGACCTTTTTGCGGTCTACACGCTGCGTCAGGCGACAGTTGTAAATGTCCATGACTGTCAGCTTGAGTTCCATCTCTGGCTCGAGTTCGCCGGTGCGGGGGTTCAGGCCGTCACCGGGGTCGAACTGCATTAACTGCACAGCCTCCTCGGCCTCATTTGCGTACTCCGTCTCAAACTCGAGACGACCAGGCATGTAACCCTGGATTTCGTGGCAACTGGGAACACTGGCCGTGGGCTTTGTTTTGGGCTGCAGAGCGGGCGCATTTTTGGCAGCTTCCCGCCTCTCCTCTATCCGTCTCTTTTTCCGCGCCTGGAACTCTTCTCGAGGAATCTCATTGGCGAGTTCACAGTCGTGGGGGCTGCAGCGCTTCGGCAGAGGAAAGGCGGGGGACTCTACATATGTCTTGAGGTAGTGCTCGCGAACCTCATCCTTCTCGCGAAATCCTCCGATGTGGTCGGCAATGTCTGCCCATGAACCAAGCCCGTATATTTCTGCGCCTTCAAGGAGCAGTAATTCTTCATCGGCACCCCAGTCACTGTCGAATATGGGGAACGAGTTTTGCTCGATAACACGATACGGATGTGTGGCAGGGTTGTGGGCATTTCGCGCTTCACCTTTGGCAAAGCAGGAGACGCAGAGATCGAAATCGCTGCATGCAGGATCGGCACATCTGATTCGGACCTGTCGCATCGCCAACGGGTTAGCTGGGCTTCATATGATATATGTGACTATTAGCCGGAGTTTCCCCGAGCTGCGTCAAGATATCCGACGGCAGCCTAGGGACTGGCTAGGCAAACATGACTCACGGTCGAAGTAATATCGGAGGAGCAGACGTCGCAGACGTACTTGACACCTCCTTCACCACCCCGAGTGATGGTCTTCTTCCGGATCACACCCATTGTGTCTGATATCCGGCCAGGCGGGGAGGCCGATGACGCCCCCCTGTTCAAGTCGCACCACCGAGAACGAGAGGGATGCGCGCGCGACGGCGGCGGAAAAGCGGTCTAATCGAATTGCGCAAGTGTTTTTGAGGGTAATGCGACGCGATTTTTGATGGAAATGGCCGATGCGGGATGGTGGTTGATGGAGCTGTGATGGGCCGTTGGTCGCTTGAGGTTGAATGTTTGGGCGCCTCGCGGCCTGGATGGATCCCGTTACAGGGTGAGGAGGTCGCCTCCAGACTGCACGACCGGAGCTGAGCAGGCGCCATGCTGGGGTTCCCGTTCCTGCTGGGCCCCCACATTGGCCCTTTGTCCAAGGCACTCAATCAGCTTGGAGTAAGCTTTTCTACACGTGACTAGCACTGCCACACCTGTATGCGCCTCAGTGTGGCTTGTGGCCTTTGTTTCAGGGAAGTGTGACATGGACTGAGGACTGCATGTGAATGTTCGCAAAGATTTTAAAGTAAGAAATAAAGAAAATAATAATAATAATAATAAATAAATTCAATAAAAATCAAATAAAAACAGTAAAAAAGTCGAGGCAGAAAACAGCTTGTACTGATAGTACATTGCCAAGAAGGGCGTCATGTTCATTGAATTGGTACAGCAACGAGCATTACAAGAAAAGACGCTTCACAACAACATTACAAGAGCAAGTGTTTCATCATTTTGACATTTCTTGGCCGCGCAGGCACCCGAATAATCTGCTATTTTCGGACATGATGCGGCTAGAGGAGCGCCATCGGAGATCGGCACCTAACAGGTATGGAAGAGAGTCTTTTTGATTGCTACGTGCCATGTGTTTTGTTACATCTTACGGGGAGCCCCATCTACTAGTCATGGAGGGGTTCCTCAATTGAACCCATGACAGACAAAACTGCCCACATTTTTTCTCACCGGGCATATCAAATCACACCCACTGTACGGTGCACACGGCGTATGGGGAACTCAAGGGAAGCCGAGGCATAACATGGTTTTTTTTTTCATTTGCCTCCATCCTACGAGGACCTGCCAATTGTCAACAGGTCCTCCGTTTCGTAGTGGATTCTGGCCCCAGGTAAACTAGGTCGATCCAAGCATCACTGACCAGCGGGGAACCCCACGTCATCCGCCGCCGTCTCGCACGTTTCTTGCGCCGAGAACTTCGCCGAGGACAGCTCCATTCAGCAGCGTTGCCGTAGGTGGCAGGCCGTTAAGCGCACCAGCCGAAATCCTGCTTCTCCACGAGAGCTATTTATCCAGCCTTTTCCTTTTGTGGCTTTTTTGCCTAATGTCCGAGATAGTTTTTCTCTCTCCTTTCCTCTTCGCTTCGTAAAAAAAAAAGAGAGCATTGCGAGTCGTTTGTTTGCATCGCGACCTGAAAAGATGTGAGTATCCAGTGAGGGGTGGTACGTGGGGTGAGCAACAGAGCTTTCGCAAAGAACCCATCCTGACGGCTCAGATTTCACCAAACATTCGTTTCTGATTACCACGCCACAAGCGCAAATCAGAGAGAAAGCCATGCCGGAACAAATCCTCGACGACATCTCCCAC
Source organism: Calonectria naviculata (assembly GCA_003031705.1). Classification (NCBI taxonomy): domain Eukaryota; kingdom Fungi; phylum Ascomycota; class Sordariomycetes; order Hypocreales; family Nectriaceae; genus Calonectria; species Calonectria naviculata. The sequence continues at coordinate 11,212 of NAGG01001096.1, forward strand.
CGGAGATATAACCCTCTCACAGACTCCTGGCTCTTGGTGTCTCCCCACCGAACGAAGCGACCCTGGCAGTGAGTGTTGTTGCGCCTATCGCCTGACACGGGACAGCCGTTGACATGCCACAGGGGACAGCAGGAGGCTGCAGTCGCAAGCAAGCTCCCCGAGTACGACCCTAAGGTGAGACGACGAGAGCAACCTTGGCGCAAGAATTGTACTTAACAGTACTGCTTTTTAGTGTTATTTGTGCCCAGGAAACACTCGTGCCGCTGGCGACCACAACCCGCAGTATGAACACACCTTTGCCTTTGTCAATGATTACAGCGCAGTCAAAGAGCAGCAGCCCGATTACAACCCCGAGGCCGAATCCAATGGTATTATCATTGCCCGAAAAGCTCTCACACCATGCCTGTATTCATCTACTGACCAATTCAATTCAGATTTGGAATCGCTTCTCCTCAAGGCGCAGGGCGTGAAGGGCGTGTGCTATGTTCTGACCTTTTCGCCCAAGCATCACCTCACCCTGGCCGACATGCCAGCCAAGGAGATTCTGCCAGTCATTGAGCACTGGACGCGCATCTACGCCAACCACCTGTCCCAGTCGAACCCCCTCGCAGCGGACGCCGAAAAGCTCACCCTCTCCCTGCCCAAGGAGGCGGCCCCGGTCCCCAAGGACACCTACCGATACATGCAAATCTTCGAGAACAAGGGCGCCGCCATGGGCTGCTCAAACCCCCACCCCCACTGCCAAGTGTGGACGACGTCTACCATGCCCGAGGAGCCTGGAAAGGAGCTGGTGCAGATGACAAAGTACCGCAATCAGCACGGCGGCCGACACCTGTTGGGCGACTACGTCAAGCTGGAATTGGAAAAGGGAGAGCGAGTTGTGTGGCAGAACGACGCCTTCGTGGTGGTCTGCCCCTGGTGGGCGGTTTGGCCCTTTGAGGTGCTCATCCTCCCCAAGCGACACATTCGATCCCTGGTCGACTTCAAGGACGAGGAGCGACTTCAGTTCGCCGAGGCGATCCAGGAGGTGACGCGACGATACGACAACCTGTTTGAGTGCAGCTTCCCTTACAGTTCGGGAATTCACCAGGCTCCCCTCGACGGCACAGCTGAGGAGATCGAGAACGCCTACTTGCACATGCACTTTTACCCTCCCCTGCTACGGTCCGCCACCGTCAAGAAGTTCCTGGTCGGCTACGAGCTCATGGCCGAGCCCCAGCGAGACATCACGCCCGAGCAGGCTACTGTGCGACTTCGCAACTGCGGAGGAGAACTGTACCGAAACAACCTGTCCTAATTATAGAAGTACATTAGATGTAGTGAATAGACTAGACTGATTTTAAACAGGAGGAATCCAGTCCTCGTGACTCCTTCCCACCGCCTCCCATTCTATTGACAGTTGGTGGTTTGCGATCGAGGGGCAGCGTCTAGTTGACGGTGACGTAGTAGTCGCGGACCATGGGCATCCAGATGAGGGAGAGGGAGGCCAAGGTGAAGGGGAAGATCTGGGGGAGACCAAGAGTCATGCTCTTGAAGACGAAGAGCTCGCTGGCGAAGTGGCCCAGGGCGATGATGTAGGTCCAGTAGGCAATGGTGTAGACGGGACCAATGTGCAGGTTGTAGGCGGCGTAGCAGCGGACGATGCAGCTGATAAGGGTCCAGGTGCCAAAGAGTCGGCCGGCGAGGGGAGTCAGCTGATCGGTGGCCTTGGGGTCGTTCTGGGCGGGCACGAGCTTGCTGGTCGAGTCTTCGGGCTCAAAGGTGCTCGTCTTGGCGGGGAGCTTCGGGTTGCGGACGAATTTGCCGTTGTAGAGGCGGCGGGAGAAGTGGAGGGTCGTGTAAGCCTGCAGCGAATTGCCGATAGAGATGACGGAGAGCTAGGAAGCCGTCAGGAGCCGGCCCAATCATGATGTTCTGTTGGGGCGTGAGACTTACAACAATCATGTAGTAGGGCAGGATACCCTTAGCTTCGGGGAGGAAAGGTTGCAGCGCATCCATGTTGGGCAGCGTTCCGGCGAGAATGGGCAGAGAGGTGAGAGAGCAATTGAGGTGTCGCCGAGGCGGGAGTGCTGCTCTTTTAATGAATGTTTCCACTATTCGTCGACGGGAGTACTCGGCGCCGCCACAAGCTACGGGGGACCGTCGCGATGCATGTGCGTATTCGTACCGGCCCTTAAAAAATGGATGCCACTAACGGCAGAAGCTTGGGCCACCCTGTCAACTCAACAAGTGTCAGGGGTTCTCAGTGTCCAGAAAATTGTTGCAAGTGTCAGAGGGGCAATACACCCATTGCATTGCCGCAGAGCGCTGTCTGAACCCAACACCATACATCCGTCCCTCAATTGACCATGGACGCCGTCGTGGATTTCTTCCAGCGTGTGCCCCAGCCTGTCCAGTTGGCCCTGGCTGGCATCGGCGCCCTGGTTCTGAGCAGCAAGATCTGGAGCTTCCTCCAGCTCGTGCTCGGCTCTTTTGTGCTCGGAGGCACTAACGTGAGCATTTCTGGCGGGATAAAGAGACTTGCACAAGCTAACACATACCCCTCCACAGCTTCGAAAGTATGGAAAGCCCGGCACCTGGGCTGTCGTCACCGGTGCCTCCGATGGCCTGGGCAAGGAGTACGCCTTCCAGCTCGCCGCCAAGGGCTTCAACATTGTCCTCGTGTCCCGAACCCAGTCGAAGCTCGACACCCTCGCCAAGGAGATTGAGGAGAAGAACACCGGAAAGGGGATCCAGACCAAGACCCTGGCCATGGACTTTTCCAAGGACGACGACGCCGACTACGAGCGCCTCCGCGAGCTTGTCCAGGGCCTGGATGTCGGTATCCTGATCAACAACGTTGGCCAGAGCCACTCTTTCCCTGTTTCTTTCCTCGAGACCTCCAAGGAAGAGCTTCAGAACATTGTCACCATCAACTGCCTGGGTACGCTCAAGGTCACCCAGGCCGTCGCCCCCATCCTGAAGGAGCGCAAGAAGGGTCTGATTCTGACCATGGGCTCGTTTGCTGGCTGGACTCCCACTCCCTACCTCGCCACCTACTCTGGTAGCAAGGCTTTCCTCCAGCACTGGAACATTGCCCTCGCCTCTGAGCTCGCTGATTACAACGTCGATGTCCACCTTGTCCTGAGCCACCTGGTCACCACTGCCATGAGCAAGATCCGCCGCACCAGTCTCCTGATCCCCAATGCCAAGTCCTTTGTCAAGTCTGCCCTCGGCAAGGTTGGCCTGGGTGGCTACCAGTCTGTCCCCAACACCTACACCCCCTGGTGGAGCCACGCCGTCATGCTCTGGATCATTGAGAAGGTTCCTGGCTCTACCGGCTGGATCACCATTGCCCAGAACAAGAAGATGCACATTGACATCCGCCGAAGAGCTCTGCGCAAGCAGGCCCGTGAGGCCAAGCAGCAGTAGAGCTGACACGATTGGACATGATTGGATGAGGTGGTGAGACTTGCAGACAGGGGGCGGGTGATTTTACAAAGGATATGTTTCACATGTCGTCAAAACATGAAAATAGCATGACTAGAATAATAAATAAAAAAAACCCAACCTTAAAAACCAAACCACAATCCCGTGATAATCCCCTTTCTTTGTCAATTCCAGCTGCTTTGTCGTGTCGTGCGTCGCTCAGCCTTGCAGCCGAAAAGGTGCTAGCGCCGAGGCCCCAGTCGCGAAAAATCCGTGCTCTGGCCAGCCTCCCCAAGCTCTCGCTCTGTTTGAATTTGTTTACGGCATCACCTCTGCCCCTGCAAAAAAACCACCACGATCCGGACCACACGACGTGACAACAGTCCATCTCGCGACGCGAATTCATCGGACTCGTCCTCGGCCGTCGCCCTCTCCCCCATCCGTTCGCGTCCTCTACATGGTCCGCCGACCGGCGCTGCCTGCTCGACCGTTCTGGTGAAGCTGCACTCCAGGCCCCGGCGAGGGTCGATTTGCTGGCCGTCATGTCGTTTCCCCAGACCACTCCGGTGCGCCCAGTGCCCGGCGCCTTCCTGAACACGCCCGCCGTGGCATCGCGGTTCCAGACGGGCTCGGATCCTGTGCGCCGCCAGCTGTTCTCGGTCCCGGAGGGCCAGAACGCGGCTGGCGTTGGCCCCAAGACGGCGGCGCCTGCGACGACATCACGGAGCGTGGCTCTCTCGTCGACCACTTCGTCAAAGTCGCCCGCCGGCGACAGCCTCATCACGCCAACGGTGCTACCACCGCCACGCTCAGAAAATGTGCCTCCCGTCGTCAAGGCGGCCAAGGCCATCAACACCTTCTTGCAAGCAGACGAGCGCTTCCCAGATTTAGATTCATATTGCCGACGTGAGTCCTGACCTAACTAGAACAAGCAACAACAAAGAAGCATCAGAACAATTGCTAACCAGCGCGACAGAGGGCGCATCCTCCGAGTACGATGTCGAGACCACCGAATCCCCCGTGGCCCCCTTCCACAAGACTCAGATGTACCCGATCCCGAACCAGGTTTTCGACCACTACAATGCCGGTGAGCTGCAGACGCTCATGGGCCTGTTTGCCGAAATCAACCACGCCTGGGTCGTCATTGACAACTCTCTGTTCCTCTGGGACTACACTCACCCCGATCCCGAGCTCATTGGCTTCGAGGATCAACCTCACACCATCCACGCCGTGGCCCTCGTGCCCCCAAAGCCCGGCATCTTTGTCAGCTCCATCACACATATTCTGGTCGTCGCTACGTCTGCCGAGATTATCCTGCTAGGTCTGTCTGCCACCGACACGCCCTCTGGAGGCAAGACTGTGGCTCTCTACCAGACCAAGATGATTCTTCCCCTGCGTGGTACCGATGTTCGCGTCATCGCTGGATCCGCCAATGGACGAATCTTTTTTGGAGGAAGCAACGATATCGACATCAACGAACTCTACTATCAGTCCGAGGAGAAGTGGTTCTCGAATCGGTGCGGTAAGATCAACCATACGAACCCCGGTTGGTCCTCGGTCGTTACGCTACAGGGAGGATTCTGGTCGCAAAAGTCACCCGAGCACTTGTTAGATATTGTCATTGACGACACGCGAAACCTCGTCTACACGCTGTCCAGCCGGTCGACTATTCGCACTTACCATATGGAGGCTCCTGACCGCCTCAACAAGGTTATTGAGAAGGAAAAGGTGCACTGCCTACGCGATATTGCGCACATGATTAGCCAGTCGAAGCTCCTCAATGACCGGGCGACCATTGTCGCCATCAGCCCCATCTCTAAGCAGGAAGCCTCCAAGCTTCATCTCATGGCACTCACAAATACGGGCTGCCGTCTATTCTTTAGCGCTACCAACGCCTCTTCTTACCTGTACGGCTCTCAGTCCAACATGGCACCCCAGAGCATGCAGGTTCAGTTTATCAAGTTCCCCCCCAGCCAGAATCCCCGACGATCTGGCTACGCTGGCGGTGAGACCATTACCGACCTCGAGTCTTCCGTCTTGACGTACAGCCGACACGGTGCTCGATTCGCCCCTGGATACTTTTTGGATTTCGTGAGCAAGGAGGCAAACCCTAATGAGGACTCGGTTTTCGTCTCTGGGCCCGAGACTGGTCGTATTAAGGAGACGTCACCAACCGTGCCCCTTAAGTACTTTGAGAATGCAAGCTGGATTGATATTGGCAGCCGGGCTGAGGCCGTTGGCTTAATTACAAGACCCTTTTCTGCGGCGGGACAGCCTATCGGCTTCGGAAACGAACTCGCTGTTCAGTTTGACGACCCTCCTAGCGAGTTCGCCGTCCTTACAAACACAGGTGTTCACATTATCCGACGCCGGAGGTTTGTAGACATTTTTGCCTCTGCTATCCGGGGCGCCGTTGGCGACGAGGGCTACGAGCAGGTGTGTCGTCGATTTATTCAGCTTTATGGCCGCGTTGAAACCGTCTCGACAGCCCTGGCCGTGGCATGCGGCCACGGAGGTGACTCGAGGCCAGGCGCAGCCCGCGCCATCGATCAGGCAACAGAGGACCGCGCGCGATCCGTATTTGTCGACTTTGGTGGCCAGCCCACAATTACTGAGACTGACGGCACATCTCTGACTACGGACTCGGTGAGGCTCTCGTCCCGACACGACGCTCTGGCTCTCTACCTGGCTCGCCTGATCCGCAAGCTGTGGAAGGCCCCCGTGATCAGGCAGGGCGTGTCCCCAACCGGCGGAGTTGTCATCAACTCGACCATTCCCCTTTCGAAGCTGGGCACAGTCCAGGAGAACCTGGAGCGGTTGAGGCGGTTCCTCGACTCCAACCGAGGCCTGATTCAAGGCCTCTCCGGCCCCTCTGACCTGCAGCACGTGTCCAGCCGGCAGGAGGAGGTTGCGCTGCAGGCTGAGCACCAGGCGCTTCACGCGCTGCAGAAGCTGATGGAGAGCATCTCAGAGGGCATCTCGTTTGTGCTGATGCTCTTTGACGAGCGCGTGGCTGATATTTTCACCAGGCTGGACGACACAGCCCGTCAGCAGCTGAAGGATCTCACCTACGAGAAGCTGTTCTCGCAGGCCGACGGCAAGGACCTTGCCAAGCTGCTCGTCAAGGCGATTGTTAACCGCAACATTGAAAGCGGCTCAAATGTGGAGACGGTGGCCGACGCTCTGCGAAGGCGTTGTGGCAGCTTCTGTAGCCCTGATGACGTTGTCATTTTCAAGGCCCAAGAGCAGTTGAAGCGGGCCTCAGACCAGCCCCTCAACACCAACCAATCACGCAGCCTCCTATTTGAGAGCCTGCGGCTTTTCGAGAAGGTGGCTGGCAGCCTGACTTTTGCAAACCTCCAAAGCGCCGTCACGCAGTACATCGATCTCAAATACTACGCCGGGGCTATCAAGCTGTGCCTGGTCGTCGCCCGCGAAAAGGACCGAGGCAACACGGCGCTCTCGTGGATCAACGATGGCAAGCCGTCGGCGGACCCCAGGGCCAACGCGTTCAACGACCGCAAGCGATGCTACGACATGATCCACGACGCGCTGCGCCATCTGGATGCAGCGTCCAGCACAGAGCCTGAGATGGTCGATGGCAGGTTAACGTTGATTGCTACCAAGAGGCTTGAGGCCTACGAGGTTGTTAACGGCTCCGACGACGAGGTGTTTCACTTTGACCTCTACGAGTGGTATATCCAACAGGGCTGGACGGACCGGATCCTCGCCATCGACTCTCCCCACGTCATCACGTTTCTGCAGCGCCTTGCTGGTACCAATGTGGAGCACGCTGATTTGCTGTGCCGGTTCTACACTAACCGCAGCCGATTCTTTGACGCTGCCGAGGTGCAGGCACAGCTCGCTAATTCAGACTTCCCCATTGGCATCAAGGACCGCATCAGGCTGCTTAGTCTTGCCAAGGCCAATGCCAATGTCACTACGACTGGGGTGAGCCGACAGCAGCAGCAGCTCCTGAACCACGAGGTGACGGAGCTGCTGGAGATTGCGCACATCCAGGACGACCTCCTGGAGAGGCTCATGGCGGACGAGCGACTCGACGAGGAAAGGAAGGTGGAGATTGAAGAAGCGCTGAAGGGAAAGATTCAAGGTCTCTCAGAGGTGAGCCCCCCTCCCCCTCCCCCCTCCC
>NAGG01001097.1:0-17453 GCA_003031705.1 Calonectria naviculata
AAAAAATATTAATATAATAATTACCCTATAAATATTATATTTATAATTATCCTTAATAATAAGATATATAATAAAGCTTATATTAAGCCTAAAGCTTATTATTATAATTATTTTTAAGATTAATAATATAATTAATAAATATTTTAATTAAGTATAATATACTTAGTTAAAATAATATAATAAAAAGTAAAATAACTTAATAATTATTCCCTTTTTAATATAATTATTCCCTTTTTATAATCCCTACTAATATAATATATAAAAATATAAGTAGCTTTTTATTTTATAAAGGATTAATATTAGATTCTCTATTATACATAGAAATATATTACAAATCAGGGAAGGCGCTATCTTAGCGTGTAATTATGCAAGAGTCAGATCAGAGAGTTAGGTTGTTAGGTCGAACCGATCATACCCTAAGCGAGTCCATGGCCTTTTGAAGATGGGAATCTTGATCGCCGTTCCCGCCGCACGATGGATGGGCATAGTGTGATGCATTGAGGATGATGCGCGTTGTCGGCGCAGCCCCAACAGCTGCACAACACGTCGCCATCAAGCGTGCAGGACGTGTCATAGAAGCAGAGGCAATAAATCCATCATTTCCTAACTTGTAGAACGCCGGCCGACACGACGCCCTCCCCACCCGGATTTCCGGGCGGGACAAATCACGGCATGTTTCCGACCGGCCTCGCAATGTGCAAAAGCGACCAACGATACTACCCCCATTGGCGGGTTTAGGTGCTCAACACATCCATCCCACTCTTGCGAGCTTCTCCTCTCCCCATTTTCTAGACCGTACTTTCCCTTTTAAACCCATCGCTCACCCAGCTATTCCTCCTTTTCACTATCCATTTCGCCCCTGTTCAATACTCACACAGTCCTGACATTCCACGCATATCACTATCACCATGGCCGGAGCCCCACTAAACATCCCCCACGTCAAGCTTAATGACGGCAACGAAATCCCCGTGGTACGTGTCGATGGATTCCAGGAAACGGGTGGCAAGCGGAGGAGGCGGGAGAATGGTGCAAGAGGAAAGTGGTTTTCACAAAAAGCTAACCGGGATTTTGGTAGCTCGCTTATGGCCTGGGTACGGCTCGATACAAAAACAACCCCAATGCGCCACTTGACCAGGAGCTGATTGACCTCACCAAGAAGGCCATTGAGATTGGTTATCGCCACCTTGATGGTGCTGAGGGTAACTACTACAACCAGTAATTCCTCTATATATTTTGCTGACCCATGCCCTAGTTTATGGCAACGAGGCAGAGCTCGGTGCCGCCATTAAGGCTTCTGGTATCCCCCGGGAGCAGCTCTTTGTCACCACCAAGATCAGCGCCACTAAAAAGCAGAACACCTTTGAAGCTTTCGACCTTTCTCTCAAGAAGCTTGGCCTTGACTACGTGGATCTATATCTGGTTCACGGGCCCTGGTTTGCGGAGTCTGAGGAGGAGCTGCAAACGAGATGGGCTGATCTCGAGACCATCAAAGCGTCCGGCCGTGCCAAGTCTATCGGCGTTTCCAACTTTCTCCAAGAGCACGTTGAAACCGTGCTTAAAAAGGCTACGGTTCCTCCCGCAATTAACCAGATAGAGTACCACCCCTACCTCCAGCACGGCAACCTTGTTCCGTTTCATAAGAAGCACAACATCGTTGTTGAGGCCTACGGCCCTCTTGTCCCGTTGACCTCGGCCCCGGGTGGCCCCATCAATGATTACTGGAAGCAGCTGGCGGAAAAGTACGGCGTAACGGATTCAGATGTTGGTCTGCGATGGATCATAGATCAGGGTGTCGTGGCTGTTACGACGAGTTCCAAGCCTTCAAGACTAGAGGGCTACTTGGAGAGATTGCCTAAATTCAAGCTTGCTGATGAAGAGATTGCCGAGATTGCCAAGCTTGGTGACCAGAAGCATTTCCGTGCCTTTTGGAAGGATAGGTTTGACCCCAACGACCGAAGCTAAGATTCTTGCTGGCTGCGGCCGCATTACGAAAAAATGACACAACGACCTCGTTTTAAATAATGTGATATGACAGGGGCACCGTGCTCTAACGTGGATATATATTGACAATAGAAAGAGTCTCTTATAATCGTCGTTTACAACTTTCAACGTGCACACATGAAAGTCGTGATCTCATAGCTCATAGTTCATCATCGGAGTCCGTCTCGCTGTCTTCAGGGGCCGCCGGAGCTGGGCCTGATTTGCCAGGCTTATTGTTGAAAGGAAGGCTTCTTCTTGGTGGAGGCTGCTCCCCTGCTTTTGTGCTTGAAGCCTTTTCTGTATCTGTGGGCTCAGCAGGCGAGGGTTCATCCACCTCCCCATTCTCGTCGTCGCTGCCCGCAGATGCAGTAGCTTCAGTTGTCTCGCCGGGATCCGTGTCTTCTGGTTCTTGCTTTATATCGACGTCCATAGCCTCAGGGCTGTTGTCATCGTCCGATTCTTCAACCCTCCTTGACGCTGGTTGTTTCCTCTTCATACCCCTTGGTTGACCAACTCGACGAGATGATTTCGCTGGTTTAGGCAAAGGAGAGGCAGTAGGCTGAGATGGAGCGGGTTGAGATTGTGCAGAGGAGCCGGGATGACTGGCGTTGAGGACGCCCGAAGCTAGGACCTGATGCTGCTCACGGATTTTGACCTTCTTCTCATTGAGCAGATCCCTGAACTTGCGAAGCAGGGCGCTCTCATCCTCCTCCTTCGCAAGGATGAGCTCCTCTAGTTGCGACTTGAGCTGAGCAATGGCAGCATCTGACTCGTGTGATTTAACTGTCAGGTCGGCTACGGCCCGTTTCGCGTCGGCCGAGGCTTCCACAGCCGCCCCGCACCATTCAAACAATTCAATGGCCTCATCGGCGTCATGGCTCAAAGTTATTGCGCCCAAGCGTTGCTAAACCAATTAGCACATGGACCGAGTTTCAAATGATGACACTGTATACGTACTGTAATGCCTTGGGTTTCTTTTCTCACCGTAATAGATATTGACGATTCACTTTGGACGGTTGCCGTCACTTGAATATCCGAGAGCGGTTTCTGATTGAACAACGATTCTAAGATGGATTGCCACTCAGACTCTGAAGCCGGGCAATTCTTGACTCGTAGCGAGGATACCCGGTCATGTTTCACTAAACCAGCGGTTAGATTGGCGACACAACAAGTTTGGGGATGTCAGTGCGCGGAGTAAATTGTTGCCAGCCGAGATCCAGTGCTGCTTCGCGGGAGGGATGGGGATATGGGATGACTTGCATGAAGCAACATATGGGGCTTCTCCTTCAGTGCCCACTAGCTTGAGATCTAATGGCCGGGAACCCTTGGATGTGACTTGTAGGAGGACGAAGGCGGATTCATCGTCACTGCGTGAGAATCGCAAGACACGGTCTGAGGCCATTTGGAAGTGTTATGTCGGTGATGAAACTAGCCCACCAGCTGAGAATGAATGTACAAGGTTTTGTTTCTTCTTCTTGATGATATGTCTGATACAAGTGGGTGACTCGGTTTTAGTGGCAAGTGAGAATGTATGTGTCGTCGTCTGAACACTAATCAAAACCGACTAAAATGAAGCTCAGGCGGCACCTTCTGAGCAAGACACAGACTGAGACTTGTAAGGCGAGATATGTTGAAGAAATGAAATGCTGGTACAGCAGGGACCGGGGCGGTTGAGACGGGGAATTGCCGTGGTGGAGAGGGTCTGAACAATGCCTAGTCTCGGTGGAAGCTTTTGGGCGCAAAGGCCGAGAGCGGAATGCGATGAGATTGGGGTGAGCACGAGACAAATTGCGTGGCCGAGTTGGTGAAGAAGCGTTGTCCTTTAATGGACGTGAAGTGATGTGGGTGATGAGTGAGATGCACAAGGCAGCAGCAGCACTAACGAGCTGCATGCCCATGCCCATTCCAACTCACGTCAAGGTACCTGGCCAACGGGGACCAGGCCAGGGTACGGTCTCGGGGTGTAAGTGTTGGCAGCTGCAGGCTGCAGGGCGCCCACATGGCCTCACAGGCGGCTGCCATTCCCCTGTGGCTGACGCTTGCTGGCCACAACACGGCACACAGTGCTCTGTATCAGTAATCTCGGGTGGGTGTCTCTGGATATGGTCGCCCATACGTCTATTGAAGCGGACACGAGAATCGATAATTTATGGGAGACTGATCTGAGTTTTTTTTTTTTTTGACCGGCGAACCCACTTGCTCGCCTCAAGACGATACGAGCAGCAGCTCTGGGCTCCATCTCTGGGAGTTCCGGGCTCGACGAGGTATCCTTGAGTTGTTCGTCTTCCAAGAGTGGAGATGAGTGCTTGCATCACTCTCGCATGAACATTGGCAATGCAAACCCGAAATTTCCAATCTATACCATCACTGTTCTGGAAGCCGTACAATGCAGGTCCAAAGGAAGAAAAGAATAAAGCTGGGAATGCATGCTCCATCTTACGAAATCTGGCTTGCTCGCCAGCGGTTGAATACTGCTCCATTGTCCGCTCCATCAGGCCATTTTGGATGAGGGACATGAATGAGCAAGCGATCAAAGTCAAACCAACCTCTCCGTTCTCTTGGACGTATTTCTCCTGAAACGACCGCTGGTCCGCAGAACCTGACAGAGCAGAAGCCCGTCCCTCGTCGCGACCATGACGCGTGAGAAAGGGCTGGCGCGGTGTTTTGGCTGACGAGCCAATCGGGCAGCTCCCTCGACGCAAACACTAACAGCAAACATGGGTGAATTGGGAAAAAAACTGTGCAAACCGGGTAACGTTGGCGAGGACGTCACGTGTAGTGTATCATCGTCAGCCCGGCCTCCGACTTTTCAATTTTGCGCCCTCTGGTGGCCGTGCAAACAGGAGCGATGGAATCAGGTCTGTGTGTTACAGGGCCCTGTGCTCCTGCAGGTTCTGTAAAGGTACGTAGTGAAAGTGGAAGGGGAGGCGGAAGGCGCAGAGGGCCGATGTGGTGAGGCAGGTGCGTTAGACTGTGTTTTTAGTCCCATGCGTAGTGTGAGGTAGGAGCAACCCGTCCCTTATTAGTTAGCAGGAACTGCCACCAGCCACGCACTACCACCCCAGCCTTTTCTCTTTTCAAGTCCCAACCAACCCACCTCCTCCCACCGCCCACCTTTATCCACATCCACCACTCACCAACCTCGTTCAAACCCGCCGGCCACATTCCTGACCTCACATCAACCTTTCACGTCACTCATCCCACACACACAAACACGATATCCTGCGACGAAAATCCAGTTCCTTGCTCTTGTATTCAATTGCGTATTCCTGTTGGACACGGCTGCAGCCTTTGTATTCCTGCGTCGTTCGCTGCTTGATTTTACATTCGTTTTTCCCTCCCCGACGCTGCGACACCCAGCAACGCTTGATTTTCTGCACCAAACGCCTGCTGCACCCGTCGCGAACGACCTGCAGGACCAAACATATCCGACACCCTCGACATTTCGACGACTCCACCGCTGACGCTTTCTCATCCACGCTGGTTTTACACCTGGGGGAGATGCTGGTGGATGCGGGGAACAGTTGGCCTTGACGATAATGACAGTGCGCGATTGACATAGCGTTCCATCTGTCGTGTCCCAAAGCGAACTCCCTTACCACTTTCCGGAGTTGAGAATCGACTGCACGCCCCAGAATTAACCACCGTAATTACCATGGAACCTTTGCGTCTGAAACCCCGACAACCAGTCGTGGACGAGATTGAGAACTGGGACGATGACGACTTTGTGGTGGATGGCGACGACCTTACGTTTCGGAGCCCGTCAACTGCTACGAACGCTGCGTCGAGACCACCGTCGAGACGTCGAGATTCCGGCTCGTCACATCTATCATTTCGGTCGGAGCTTGAGGGTGAGGAGGAGAAACATGTTCATATTCCAGGCGACGATGAGAAATCTACCCTCGATGCCATCGCCGCGGCCGAAAATGCTGGCATTCCATTACCGAAAAATGTTCCTTCTTCGGCTTTGATGGGCGGCACCATCAGACGACTCGGAGGGAAGAAACTAAAAAGGATCATCCAGGATGATTGGGAAAATGATTTGGAGCTTCCGGACGCATCTCAGGGCTTCAAGATCAGGAAGCATACAGAGTTCCCCGAGAGTCTGCGACAAGTTAGCGGCGGTTCTGTTCATACCAGCCCAACCAAAATTTCTAAATCCGGGCTCCTCTCTGAAAACGACCGCAGGGAGTCGACCCAATCCACAATCAGTACTCTCTCTGCTGCCATCAATCTGGACAGGTTCAAGGATGCTGAAGATGACGATGACTTCTTTGGCGATGGTGGTGACACTATCAGGGTCTCCAAAGCTCGCCAACCTAAGCCGATATCCTTTATCACCCCACCTACTCCCTCGAGGGAAAACAAGCCTGCCGACCTCGAGGACGACTTTGAAATGGACCTTGAGCTTCCCTCGGATGGAAAGCTGAAACTGTCCACCAGAAAAGACATCCCCAAGACCCCTTCATCACACGCCGACGATTTGGATTGGGGAGAAGGCAGTCTTGGTACGAGATATGGAGGCACCCGTCGTGATGGTCGATCTAACAGAAGCTCGTCAGCCTCAGCTTTGAGCCCTAGTGTATCGAGCTCTATTACAGCCGAGAGCGAGGACGAAACATTTGATGGCCTCGTTCTCCCCGATGGTCCCGTCAACTTTTCCGAAAGACTGCAACAGCGCCGAAAGAGCCGATCCCCCATCCGAATTTCCGAGGAGCCCATTATTCCCCCACCCAAGGCACAGTCGGCTGAAGCCGACAAGGTGGACTTTCTTGACGGTCTTGACATTGGTGATGGAGAGGTTTTTGACTCAGGCAAGCTGACTCTGCACCGAAATGTCAAAGTGAAGGAGACGAGGCCCGCTAGCCCAGCCAGACCCAAGGCGGCCGTGTCTCTGACTTTTACCAATAAGCCACCAGTTAGCACACGGATACCGCGGCTTAATTCTCATGAGAGGACACATTCGACGTCCCTCGAGCCCGTGTCTGAGAGCGGTGGACCAATTCCCCGAAGCCGACGCTCGCAATCACGCCTGGGCCATTCAACACAATCGTCGGTCTCAAGCCTCCCTACCCCCACAACACCCTCGCCCGTACCCGCAACCCCCCGTCGAAGGGAGCTCGGCCTTAGGACCTCTACGAGCTCTCTTCGGGATGGGCCAACTACAACCAGCGCCCAGCTGTTGAAGCAGAAGCGCTCTTTACCAGCAATCAGGGCACTCAATTCTCCAGCAAAGCCAATGACCTACCGCCAGGAACGGCCGCCATCCAGGTCTGAGAACAATCGACCGCTCTCTGGCATGCGGCCGAAGACGCCCGTTGAGCGCCAGCGGCCTGCCACCACCGACAGCCCAGCAACCTCCAGAAAGCCAACGCTCCCATTCTTGCCTGCCGGGGCCTCCCAAACACAATCTCACCATGTGTCTTCTAAAAGCTTGCGCCAGTTCCGTCGTCATGATTCTGATAACTCCATTGACCTTCGACCTCACTCGCGCACCCTTTCAAGATCCTCAACTATGCGATCTCCAAGCCCCCCCCACCGATATCGAGTGGCCACAGATACTTGGGAGCGCTTGAGCAAGCCCAAGAACAAAAGGAACTTCGGCGATGGCCATGAATTGGATGGTTTTGATGATTTACCAACCTCGAGGGAGAATGAGAACAGGTACTTGAAGCAACCGCTCACCTCTGGGCCCAAGGCTGCTTTGCGAAACAAGTTGTATCAAAATGTGCTTCCTGACCGCGCCTCGTCGGCTTCACCTACGATACCCCATTCTCCAGCCAAGCCGTCAGGGTACACACCTCATTTTGCCCGGGATACAGCTGCAAGCCGAATCGCTCGTGAGACGTCGTTGGCTCAGCGCGTCCCTAGTACTGGCCCGCTTGCTCCTCTCACTAGTCAACGTGTCGCCCAGCTCTCTACGCGTACCAACCTGAACCCTTCCACCCCCCAGTCAACTATTCGCTCCAAGAAGCACAAGCGACCTCAGCAGACGAAACCCCATCTGATTTCCAACTTGAACGCTGGCAAGGAGTCGAAGAGTAAGTGAATTCGCGGTCTCAGTGATCGCCCTGATGCTAACAAGGTTTGCAGTGGTGAATGGAATGTACTATAATGCCGAAACATTCCGTTGGGAGGGCAATGAGAATGCGCTCAATTTATTCGATGCTGCCGTCTCTACGCCTACACAGACACCTTCTTCGAGCGTGTTGCGTGAGAAAGAAGCCTCGACTCCTCGGCCAGCATTAATCACCAACATAAGCGCAACTAAGGGCGTTCAGGTTGTTGGCGGCATGGTGTTTGACCCCCAAAACATGTGCTGGCTAAAGCTTGATGCTCCCACCAAACCCAAATCTGAGCATAGTGATCCTATGGATGGCTTTGACGCTCTTGATGAGGATGAAGATGTTTTCAAGGACATCCCCGACCTTGATGATAATACAGCCGATGACGACGGCGTGCAGGGACGAGTCAGTGACATTAAAGATGACTGGCTTGTCGGAGAAGAGTTCGATGTTGGCCCCGAGTTCATCAGGAGACAACGCGAAGAAGAAGACAGGTGGCGCAAGAAGTGCGAGAAATGGGTCGGCCGAGGAACCAGGGACCGTGAGGCCTGGCGATGGACGATCCGTGAGCTTGTCTCACAATTTGACGACTTGTCTGTGTGAGTGGACAAACTTTTCGACTTTGATTCTTTCTTCCTATGATATCTTTTTTCACCGCAAGACTTTTTTTAATACGGGCGACCTCCAAAACGGAAACCTTTTTTTTTTGTGGATACAACACAGCACCTCACATATTTCTGTCACCGGTGTCAGTCGCTACGGAAATACCGACGATTGAATACCAAGCGGAGACGGTTTTGGTTCGACTTTCTTTCGCAATTCTTGGCTAGAATTGCCTTTATTTTGTTTGGGTGGTGGTTTTTTTGTTGCCGTATCAATATTCTTTTTCTGATGTGATCATGTATTTTATGACATATGGGCTCTTGGGGGAAACTGGATTTTGGGATTCGCGATAGAAAAAAGGTGGGTTGCGGCAACAATTGGCCCCTGACGGAGGAGGTTGGGCTTAATGACGAGACGAGAGAAATGCTTTATGACTTGCTACTAAATGAATGGTTTGTTCTTTTATTTATCTCAGGCGTTTTCGGTTTCTTGTGAGGCGTATGGTGAAGGCATGCTTTTGAATTTCCTTTCTATTATGAACTTTGCGATGACCAAAATAACGTGAAACAGACCCCATAAAAGCTATCCAGTTGGTATATCTACTACTCCTTCTGCTTTTTGCTCGACTTCTTGCCCTTGCCCTTGGACTTCTTTTCGTCACTGTTCGGATCCAGACCTCTCCTACGCATGGCGTTCCTTCGTCCCTTTTCAATGTATTCCTTGTCTTCGTCGTCATCCCAGCCACCAAAGTCGTCCTTCTTAGCCTTGTTGCCTGCGGCATCCTCATCGTCGGTAATGGGCGTACGGTCGACGACCTCAGACTCGAAGGAGTCCTTGGCGGCAGAAGCTGAGGCGCGGCTGGCGTTGGCAGTGGCAGCTGCGGCCTTGGCTGGGGTGGGGCCAAACTTTTGGAACTTGGCGACAAAGAAGCCGTCAACGTTGTAGGTATGCGGGTAGTAGCGGCGGGTGTGGCGCACCGAAGGGTCGAACTTCTTGCCCATGTAGCTTGTGAAGCCTTCCTTTCCGAAGGCGAGACCTGCGTCGACGAGACGGACGTTGGGGCGGCGAGACAGGGCGTACTGGACAACAGCCTCGTTCTCCTCGACGGTGACGGAACAGGTCGAGTAGACAATGTAGCCGCCTGTCTTGGAAGCGTGGTTTACAGAATCAATGGCGGAGAGCAGCAGCTGCTTCTGGATGTGAGGCAGCTGCATGAAGTCGCGCTCTGTCTTGTTGGTCTTGACACTGGGGTCCTTGGCAATGACACCGGTGCCGGAGCAGGGAGCATCAAGCAGGACACGATCGAAACCGCCCATGGGCTTGGGGAACTCGCGGGCATCGTAATTGGAGACGATGACATTGCGGGCTCCGAGACGGTGAATGTTACCGATGAGACCCTTGGCACGGGCCTTGTTAGGATCGTTGGCCATGATGAAGCCTGTGTTCTTCATCATAGCAGCCATGTACGTAGTTTTACCACCGGGGGCAGCGGCCATATCCAGCACGCGCTCGTTCTCCTGGGGGTCGAGGGCCATACAGGGCAGGAAGGAAGAGGCAGCCTGAAGAATGTAGTGACCTGCGAGGTACTCGGGTGTAGCACCGAGAGGTACATTGCTCTCGAATACCTGCAGACCAACCTTGGACCACTTGCCAACAGGTTCGAGCGTGACACCACGGTTAATGAGAGCCTGGGCGAGGTCGCGACGGTGAGTGCGTAGCGTGTTTGTTCGGATGACGACGGGACGGGGGGACTCGTTGGCCTCGAAAAAGGCAAAAGCTTCGCGAGGAGTGAAGAGGTTGAAGAGTTTCTCCGCAAGATACTCGGAGTAGCCGTAGTAGGCGCAGATATCCTTGATGAGCTGGGCCGTGTACTCGGCTCTTGAGCGACCCTCCTCGGCAAGGTTGGAGAAGTCGTCGAGCACACGGATGTTTTCGGTGATTCTTGTTCGTAGAAGTTGCAAGTCGGGGGCCAGGAGGGCATTCGTCTTGGCAGAGAGTTCATCAACCTCATCGTCGTCATCTAGAATATGGGGCTTGTCGCCGTCGATGTTGGTTTGAAGGGCCTCGTCGGCCATTTCTGCCTCCGCATCGGCAGCCTCCTCCGCCATCTGGGCATCTAGTTTCCTTGTAAGACCCTCAATGTTTGCGGCTGTAAGCTTCTCCTCGGCGTCCGACTCGTCCTCGTCTTCGGACCACATCGTCTTTCGGCCGCCCTGCTCCTCGTCAGAGTCGAACACAGAGTCATCCTCCGAGTCAAGGAAATCGTCCTTGAGCCCGGCGCCGCCTTCCTCATCTGAAAGATCGGCACCCTCTAGATCATCCATGTCAAACTCATCGTCCAATTCCTCGCCAGAAAGATCCTCCAGATCTGGCAGAGCCTTCTTTTTTGACTTGGCTGATTTGCCATTGGTCTTGGGTGCGGGCGCGGCAGCTTTCACAGCCTTGTCGCCGTTCGTCTTTTTGGTCGCCGACTTCTTGGGTGCTGCGCCATTCTTCTTGGGCTCGACGGGCTTGGCGGTTTTGCGCTTCTTCTTCTCAGGCGCCTCGACGGCGGCATCGACAGGCAGGCCGGCCTTGCGCTTGAGCTTTGCGAAATGCTCTTCAGACAGGGGCTGCGGCGGACCCTGCTTCTTCATACGTCGTCCGACACCCATTTTGGATGACTGTAGTGAATCGGCTTGCGAATTGAGGAAATTGGGCAAAGAAGGAAAAGTTCGAGCAGCGCAACTGCCCGTCTTGTCGCTACATCCAAAAAATGAAGATGGCGCCCCGCCGAAACTTTTTTTCTTTGAGCAGGTCCTGCAGGGGTTCGATAAGCCGGCAGAACTTCGTATCGGGACTTCTTCACACGTGACCCCTTCCCTGGTGGGTGCGGCGTGCAACCTGGAGCTACGCCATACTTGCTATTGTGAGGGTTCTATTTGACGGAGTTGAGCGTAGGTATCCAAAACATTCGTTTGGCGGTTTTATATCCCTGTCGCCCCTTTTCGCACGTTTCTTATCAGCGTTCACCTTCATCAACATTAGGCTAGAGCTTGGCCGGGTTACTCGCTCACACCACCTTTGTTGCTTTCTTGTCATAGCTTCAACCCCGCCTCCGCCTCATTCTAAACGTCTCGCACCACCACCACCACTACCGCCGCCATGGCTGAAGTCGCCTTCGCAAAGACCTTTCTGTCGTCGCTTGACTCGCGACCAATCAAACTATCCGCCGACCATGTTGAGGATCCCAAAAGCTTTCCGGCTCGACCGCCTGTACGAGTTCTATCATCGATCTTGGTGTCTTGTCTTATACTAATCCACATTATCCTAGTATATCCTCCCTCGGATGCCCAAGGCTATGAGCAAGCCCATCAAGCTCGCTCCCGGTCAAGAACGAAGTGTTACTGTGACTCTCAAGTCTCTCCGCAACCCTCCCCTCGATCTGAAGTTCACCTCACAACCTCTCGATACTTCAATCCTGGATCTCAAGTCCAAGGTGCAAGCCCAGACAAGAATCCCTGTCGAAAAGATGAAACTCCTGTTCAACAGAAAGCCCATTCCCGATAGCAAGATACTGAAGGATTTACTGGGAGAGACTGATATGACTGTCGAGTTTTCGGTCATGGTAATGGGTGGTGCCGCTGCGATCCCCCCCGAGGAGCCTCAAGCGGCCCAAGAGGACCAGGCTACAGGATCGGCGGCGCTGGAGACGGAAAAGTTCTGGCAGGACTTGCAGGGATTCTTGGCGCAACGACTAAAAGACCAAGGGCAAGCAGAGACACTATCAGTTCTTTTCAAGTCAAGTTGGCAATCGAGCCAGCCAAGTTCTTGACGTACATAATACGACGTGTTTCACAGTATAAATATAATAGGCAACGCCATCTTGCTAAAAAAGCTCCACATACCAGTATGTGTGTTTGTGTATTCCGTGGTACGGTACATGGTGGGCTAGCAAATCTGTCCATTACTTGTCGGCCCGAGAAGAAAACTCGATGGTGATGTCCCGAGGGATGTCCACCACTCCCCTATCTTGTTCCTCCACCATATCACCACCCCATTGATATTGGTCCTCAAACTTGACGCTGGTAGTGACTCAAAGTATGTTCAGTTCTATTTCGCGCCTTCCCATCCCAGCATCTTGTGCCGGAGAAGTGCGTAGGCAAATACTAATGTAAGACCTTACTAGGCCAGACCTTTGCTGACAGTCTTGATGACGGTGTCGTACTCAATGTCGTCTGTGTCATTGGCCTGCAGCTCAGTAGCGATACCGGTGAGCGATCGCTTCAGGGCCTCCTTGGAAGATGCGTAGATCATCTTGGGCTATGGCGCGGAACTAGTTAGTTACGGAAGGGAGAGGTTGGTTGACAGATGTCAATTACACACCTGGATGCCGGCATCATCGGGGGACCAGGCGATAAAGGTGATCTTGTTTCTATTCAAGTGTTAGAGGGCACAAATCCCACTAAAAGCATGCATGGCCCGGGATTGCATACCGAATACCGTCACCGGAGGCTAGGTTGTACTCGAAGTCGTAGACGGCATATCGGGGTCCCTTGCCCTCAACACCCTGTTCATATCGTTAGAAATCGGGCTGGCTCCGTTGTTGAGAGGTGTTGAGAATGAAGATCAAAGAATTGAAAACATACGCTCTTGTTCTTGGATTTAGCATCGACAAGCTTCTGGCGGAACTCATCATAGTCTTTGCTGTCACCGGCGTGCTCAACGACAATTTCCTTGTAGTCGTCCGACAACTTGAAAATGACATAGGTGTATTTCTTGTTGAGCTTGAGGTCGTTGTAGGCAGTGATGCATTCCTGCGCAACGGTGGCACTGGAGAGCGGTACGAAGTTAGCGCGCCGTTTCAATCGCGGTGCGGCTCATCATTTGGAGGGGGGCAGCTGCATGCCCCGCGGCGCCGTTATTGTCTTGGAGTGGGCGGCGGACCCGGCGGGGGAGGGGGGAGAAAAGAAAAAAGGAGGACGAACCCGGATTGAGACTGTGAGGCGCGTTAGAGATGAAGGCACATGGAGGCTTTGGGGAGGTTGTCTTGTTGAGCTTACCATGATTGCGGTCTACGTCAGGAGACGGATCTGAGGAGATGAGGGGGTGGACTGGAGCAGGAGCTGCTGGTTAGAACCTGTTTCAGGGCGGGAGATAAGGATGGAGGGGTAGCAGAGGTGGGAGAGAGAGGGGGATGAGACGAAGTTTATGGCGGGGGGACTCGGGCAGGAGAGCGTACCGGAATTGGAGTGTTTGGAGAGGGAGAGGCAACGAGGCTCCTTGATGAAGACTATGTAGCAGTAGAGTGTCCTCGGGGGATGGTTGGGCGGATTAGGCGGTGCCATGGGAGGCGGGGCCCTTGCGGGAGAAAAACACCACTCCTCATGGTGGGGTTGCCTGTGAGATGGACCCACGTGACAATGTTGACGTGCGTGTCAAGTGTGGCTCGTCATGAAAGCCGTTGTATTCTGCTTTTGTCTGCCTGCAAGGCATCAGTCAATTTGGCTACCTAGTATAGCATTGTGGCATGCCTAGTTTTGCTTTTGTTGTTACCTGCTGGCAGGCTGCCCATTGTTGTGCCGTGTGAGGGGGAAGGCATCACCATTGACATGGACGGAGCAATGTGTATCTGACCAACCCCTGTCTGCTTACTGGCAACCTTCACAACACAGGCTCATGTTGAGGACACGAAAAGAGGAGGGTTTGCTTTTGAAATCATAATGTACATTTATCTCATACAAGTTTTTTTTTCCTTGTGATTTTTTTTCTTTCTAGTACTACACAGTTAGTGCTACTATACAGGGCTCAAGCGGCCTGAAAATCTGCGAGGGGTATGAAGATGTCGTGAAGATGGTAGAGAGGAGATGCAGGGCCGCTTGATCCGTCCCATGATAACACACAACACCATGTGCGCCGCTACCCAATCCAGCGGTTTTTTTTATACATTCAAGTCATGTCTTTTTTTACATCATGCCACCCATGCCACCCATACCACCCATACCGCCCATGCCGCCCATGGGTGGGCCGGCGGCCTTGTCCTCAGGAGCATCGACGATGGCAACCTCGGTGGTACCGAGCAGAGAGGCAACACCACTGGCGTCGATCAGACCGGTGCGGACAACCTTGAAGGGGTCAAGGATACCGGCACCAATCATGTCCACGTACTCGCCCTTGGAGCTGTCGAAACCCTTGTTGAAGTCGGCAGCGTGCTCGTCAGTGAGCTTGCCAACAACGACAGAGCCCTCAAGGCCAGCATTCTCAATGATAGTGCGGGCGGGGCGAGTGATGGCGCTCTTGACAATGTTGACACCGAGCTGCTGGTCAAAGTTGCTGGTCTTGACCTCGTTCAGGGCATTGACAGAGGCCTTGATGAGAGCGGTACCACCACCGGGCAGGATACCCTCCTCGACGGCGGCGCGGGTGGCATTCAGGGCATCGACGTATCGGTCCTTCTTCTCACCGACCTCAACCTCGGAGGAGCCGCCGACCTTGATGACGGCGACACCGCCGGAGAGCTTAGCAAGACGCTCCTGGAGCTTCTCCTTCTCGTATTCGGAGGTGGTGGGGTCAGCAATGACACCGCGGATCTGTTCACAGCGCTGGGCGATGCTGTCCTTGCTGCCGCTACCGTTGAGGATGATAGTGTCCTCCTTGGTGATGGTGATAGAGCCAGTGGATCCAAGCAGGTCGGGTGTGGCCTTCTCAAGCTTGACATCAAGCTCATCGGTGAAGACGGTACCGTCAGTTAGGACGGCGAGATCGCCGAGGATGGACTTGCGGTTGTCACCGAAGCCAGGAGCCTTAACGGCGGCGACCTGGAGCTGGCCACGGAGCTTGTTCAGAATGCAGACGGCGAGAGCTTCACCCTCAATGTCCTCAGCAATGATGACGAGAGGTCGTCGCTGCTGGGTGGAGATCTCAAGAGCAGGGATGATGTCCTGGACGGCAGAGATCTTCTTCTCGGAGAGGAGAATGACGGGGTTCTCGAACTCGACCTTCTGGGTCTTGGCGTCGGTGATGAAGTATGGGGAGACAAAGCCACGGTCGAATCGCATACCCTCAGTGACCTCGAGCTCATCGAGCATGGTCTTACCCTCCTTGACGGTGATGACACCCTCCTTGCCAACCTTCTCCATGGCATTGGCAATCATGGCACCAACGTGCTGGTCACCGTTGGCGGAAATGGTAGCGACCTGCGCGATCTCAGCGCTGGTGGTGATGTCACGCTTGTTCTTCTGGAGGAACTCGACGACGGACTCGACGGCGGCCTGGATACCGCGACGGAGGTCCATGGGGTTGCAGCCGGCAGCGACGTTCTTGACGGTCTCGGAGAAGATGGCACGGGCGAGAACGGTGGCGGTGGTAGTACCGTCACCGGCGACCTCGTTGGTCTTGGAGGCCACATCCTGGAGGAGCTTGGCACCCAGGTTCTCGAACTTGTCCTTCAGGGTCACGGCACGGGCGACGGTCACACCATCTATTGCTCGTTAAAAAAATTGCATCAATTGAGGGATTGGTTGGCTATACGAACCCTTGGTGATCTTGGGGGAGCCAAAGCTGGACTCAATGAGGACATTTCGGCCCTTGGGTCCGAGAGTGGTGGCAACGGCCTTGGCGAGGGTGTCGACACCAGCGAGGAGAGCGGCACGGCCCTCGACACCGAACTTGAGCTCCTTTGGAGTGTGTGAGCAGCGAATTGAGACTGTGGCCAATTGGGAGTGAGGCATACCTTGTGAGCAAATCGGACCTGCTGACCGAGACCAGCTCCGGCTCGGTACTTAGTGGCAGCGGAGGACAGGACAGAAGCCCTGGCCCGGGAGCTCAATGCGCGCTGCATGATTGTGAATTAGGGGGGGTATCAGGTGTAGAAGAACAAAAAGAAAAGGAGAAACGCTTAAGCACTTTCGACTTTGGGGGGGGACAAAGGCGGAAGTGAACCGAGGGAGAAGAGACTAGAGGGAGGAAGTGGTGGATGATATGGAGGTCAAACTGGAGAAGCTCACGCCCCAAAAAAATTGTTGTCCGGAGCGTCGGCAAAACATCCACCCAGAAGCGACACCAGTCCCAACTAGGCATAGCCTCGGTTGAAGCCATTTTTCTACACCATTCTAACGATGTCTGCGCACTGGAAGCATATTACCGTAGAGAATAATTAATAGCCGAACACCACAGGCGGCGACTCAACACGCGGCCAGCGTGGATCCACCTGACAAATGCAGTTTCTGGGGTTCGTTGGCACTATGGCATGGTGGCACGGCGACGGACCGCAGGGTTTGGTGGCTGGGATATGATAGATACTAGTACTCATTCACTTCAATCGATAGCTTAACATGAACCAAGCAGTGTGTATGTTAGTGAATCTCTATGAACTATCCCATAGCTAGCTGAACCGGCCATAACTCTTTAGTCATAACTCTTTGGTCATAAACTCGTTGATCGTAAACTCTTTAGTCGTGTCTCATTGCCCCCGTGCTGGGTCGTTAACAATGCAATACCGAAATGCGCAGCCCAAACCCGAAAAATCCAGACCATGATGCACACAGTGCCTGTCTCATATCCCTGTCTGATGCCTGCTCCCCGGATCGTGTGCTTCTCGGGGTTTTGATAGCCGATTTGTGAACCAAATATGCATTCCTCCAACGCCTTTGACCCTATAGCGAATACATACAAGAAAATGAAAAAGCCAAGAGGATGATATCCTGCTGAGTGATACAATATAAATAATAAAATGTGGTTTTCATCTCCCAATGTGGGGAAGAATGATGGGAGTTCGGGCAGCTGGCATCTGCCGAAACCAGATGAGCGGGGTGGAAAGTCTTTTTT